>PVKN010004744.1:0-14688 GCA_004027915.1 Capromys pilorides
GTATTTACACAAAGCATTACAACTTCTGGAAATGACAAATTGTTGGTAAAAACAAAATGGTAAAACTTTTTCTTTGTAAATGATAATTTATGCTTAAAAGAAGTGGTCATGTGTGTATTAATCCATAATATAGCTTAATATAAAAAAATAGAATAAAATTGAGAAAGAAACAGAAATGCACTATTGTAAATTTTTATATTTTATATGAAAAGATACACAAAGTTTGACTGTGATGGAAAAAAAAAAAAAAAGGGCCTGCAAGCAGGCACAGGGGCCGGTTTCAATACGGCCTGTCATGCTGGCCCTGCCCCTAGGGCGTGATGAGCCAGCAGTTGAGACTGGGCATGGTGACACATGCCTATAATCCCAGCTCTTGGGAGGCTGTAAACAGGCGGATCACCAAGAGTCCTATCTAGTAGTGAGATCCTAAACACCCTGTAAACCCTTTCCTAAAAAATACAAATAAGTAAATGAATAAAAATAAAATTTATAAAGTTAATTTGATTGGGGAGATAGCTCAGTAGAGCAAGCACTTACCTGGGAAATGCAAGGTCCTGCGTTCAATCCCCAGTACAGCCAAAAATAAATACATAAGTAAATAAATAAAATAAAAAGCAAAAAATAAAATAAAGATTGTACGAGCTAGGTGTGGTGGCGCACGACTATAATCTCAGCACTTGGGAAGCTGAGGCAGGAGGATCAGTGTGAGTTCGAGACCAGCCTGGGCTACAAAGTGAGCTCAAAGCCAACCTGAAGTGCACAGCGAGACCCTGTCTCAAAAAGACAAAAACAAAAACAAAAAAGACTATACGGTACCTCTCATCTGAGTTAGGGGCCAAATTCTTCCTATCTCGCCCCAACATCTCTCAGGGGCTCCTCATCCACATCATCAAAACCACTCACTCACTAGTTCACAAAACCTCCCAAGAAAGATGGAAAATGAGCAGTTGAGGGGAAATAAAATGGTCTGGAGGTTCTTATATCATTTTTACTCACATCTTGTTGGCTCAGACTTAGTCATGTGGTCACATCTTTCTATGAAGGAAGCTAGGAAATACAGTCATTAGTTGGGTTGTCCTGAGGCCAGCTAAACCTGAAGACTAAATCTATTAAGACAGGGAAGAAGGAGATACTGTAGGTGGTAGTCTCTGGTACCCTTGTATCAGTGTAACTCATTACTTTCCCAATACATATTCTTATCTATAGCCTCCCTCAGCCTCACAAGACTTTTTAAGCCTGAAGCAAAATATCTCTTGGATTTCTCCCATTGGCTGCTTGAATACCTGCACGGCTCTATTAAAAGAGGTCCGGCTTCTCTGGTTGAAGGGTTTCTCTCACTGCTTCTGGACCCTATGTGCTATGGCTTATATCTAGATGTCCCTTCAAAGCCTTATGTGCGCGTAGTGGGCTCTGGGAAGGTGACTGGACATAGAAGAGTAATACTGGATTAAGAATGGGATTGCTGAGCCCCACGGGAGTGGTGGAGCGCGCTTGTAATCCCAGCACTTGGGAGGCTGAGGCAGGAGGATCAATATGAGTTTGAGACCAGCCCGGGCTACAAAAGTGAGCTCAAGGCCAGCCTCAACTGCATAGTGAGACCTTGTCTCAAAAAGATAAAAATAAATAAATAGGATTGCTGGATTAGTCTATTGGTTGGTTTAGCATAGCACTGGGTATGGATAAGGGGAAGACCCACCCAGGGCATGGGTGGCACCAACCAATGGGCTTTTAGCCTAACTGGAATAAAAAGGGAAAGAAGAGGGAAAGCTCTTGCCTCCTGTCTGCCACGCTACGGCCTGTTTCTCCTCTGCCATGTCACCCTGCCTTGGAGGCAGCTGGCTACAAACTGAAACCTCTGCAAACTGTGAGCTAAAATAAACCTTTCCTCTTTTAACTTTTGTGTATCAGGCATTTTATTCCGGCAATGAGAAAGTAAAAGAGCCACTGTCCCCATCACACTGTCCAAGGATCCCGAGGGGCTGCTGACTCAATCTTGAGTCCAGTCTTGCCTTTAACTTCTAGTTCTAGAGGAGAGATGGGCGGTTTAGGATTATTTTCTTGTTGCTTCTGTTGTCACTGTGCTGTGTCTCGGTTAAAAAGTCATTCTTTCTGAAACAGTGCAGCTTTATTTCTTCCGCAGGGAGCCTTCATGGACCTAAGCCCCAGCCACCACCTGTGCAGGAGCCCCAGGTACAGCCTCCTCTCCTGGACTTCAGCAGAGCTGCTGTGCTCAGGGACCAGGGCTGTGTGGGAATCTGGCACATGCTGTGTCGGAAGCCGCTTTGCTCCGTTCCCCTGGGCTCTGCCAGCCTCACTCACCTTCAGGAGAGCGGGCCTAAGCGGGGCTTCACACCCAGCCTGTGAAGAAGTTCCTGGAGTTATAACCTGTCATTTTTACCCTATGTACTCTTCCATCTTGTACCAAATGTAACTCTGTGAACTCAAGATTCTGTAACTTTTGAGCTGCAAAAAGTTTCTCTTTTGCCCCCTTTTGCAGGAGCTTCCTTGGATACACTTAGCAACCCCATTTGTTCCCTGTGTAACCACACCACAAACTGTACAATCTCTGTAACAATTGTTCATCATAAACTCTGTACTGTGCAGCTTTGTCCACTATGCCTGACCCCTCCGCACTCCCTTGTTGTTCCCCCTTAGAAAGCAAAACTGGGGGGGGGGGGGTGCGAAACCGCCATATGTGTGCTTGACAAATGACTCTGTAAACGGCCCATCGTTTTGTAAAATGTCAAATCACAACATGTTCAGTATACCAGGTGATTGTGCCCTAAACCAATTCCCAGAAAATTGCCCCCCTCCCCCCCCCACCTTCCCTAACTCAGTATCCCAGGTGATTCTGCCCTAAACCAATTGTCCCCTGCCTCCCTAGCCTGTGATTTTTCTGCTTAAATATCTCTAATTGTTGATCTCTGACCTAGAGCTTCTAGCTCTTTATATAGCATCCTCTGGGGGTCAAGTCAGGGGCTAAGACAAAGCTGTCTTTCCACCTCATCTTCTTTCTCGGCCAGAGTCCCAGCAGCTGGCAGACAGCAGCTCAAAGTCGCCGGTCAGCTACAGAGAAGAGAATGAGTGGACTATTTATTTATTTATTTATTTATTTATTTGGTATAGAGTCTCACTGTACTATCACCCTGGACTCAGGAATCGAACTCAGGTCCTTGTGCTTCCAGGCAGGCTCTTGGACCACTAAGCTCTCTCCCCAGCCCTGAGTGAGTGACCATGCGGCAAGATGAAAAGAAGCCATCAAGAGACAGGGCAGTAGGTGCAGACTAGTGACAATAGAGGGCTGTCAGCACTAGAAGGGTGAGGAAAAGCAGGGGAAGTGGTGACAGGAGTCCAGAGACCCAGGGGCTGAAGGAGGGGCAGTCAGAAATGGCTGTGGCCTCCAGGAGGGGAACCAGACACTCAGCCTCCTGCCCCTTCCCTCCCACAGGCGAGAGCTGGGGCAGCCAGGCCTGCCAGCTGTTCCTCCTGCCCTCCTGTTTCCTGCGGGGGTGTACTGTGGGCTGAGCCCGACCACAGCCCAGAAGGAGCTCCAGGGACGCTGCTCCTACAGGACATTCCCCAGGGACGGGCAGGGCAGGGGGAAAAAGGAGAAGCTGCCCATTTGGAGGGACAAAGAGAATACCGTGCTCACTAAATGGGTTATAAGGCAAGGTAGCACCCCAGAACCAGCTCCAGTCTCCTGAGGTCTTCCTCTGGATCTGCAGCACGGGAGCAAGAAGTCAGGCACGGGGGTTCCAGGAAAAGAAACCACCCGGAAAGAGTGGAGACAGCAAAAGGAGGGGACTGCGTGTCCCTCCCTTGTTCCAAGTTCCCATCCTCTGAGGGGCATGCATGTGGCCTGTTGTTATGGAAATCAAAACAGTCTCCCCTTTGCAAGGCAGCTTGAGGGAGTTTCTGTTTGCTGTATCAGAACTTCAGGTGTACTTTATTCCAACCAGAAGAGCCTTGACCCCACAGAATTGCCTCAGCCCATACATTAGCCCAACATTTAACCAACCCTTCCCTCATTTTAAAGGTGAGGCCCCTGGGGCCCCTGAACAACTTCGTCAAGGGAGCTGGCCCTCACATGAGTCTGCTGGACTCCAGGGCTGCAGGATTTCCTAGGGCACCATAAGCAGGCCCGCTGGCCAAGAACAACATCCAAGACCAGAAAGGAATTCCACTCTTAGCCTAAGCCTTGGTGGGGAAACCAGCATCTCCACCGGCCTTTTTTATTTTTATTTTTATTTTATTTTTTTTGTGGTACCAGGGATTGAACTTATTCCACTGAGCTTCGTCCCAGCCCCTCCACCGGCTTTCGAGGTGAAGCTCACTGGCACTCTGCTGAGGTGCCAGCAGGCCCTGACTTCCCCAACCTTCATGTTGGACAGTGGCGGGCAGTCAGGTTTTTTCCAATACTCCTAAGAAAGCCGTGCCTTTGACAAAGGCCGTGAATCCTGTGCTAAAGACCAAGGCCTCTCGCACGGCCCCTGCACCCAGCCCTGTAGGAGACCTAACTGTGGGAGCAGGAGGAGTCCCTGCCCGCCCCCTATCCTCCTCAGGAGCCTGGTGCCCTCTCCCGCCTCCCCTCCCGGGCCCATACCCTGCCTGCTTCTCCACCTCCAAGCAGGAAGGTAAGATGAGGTAACGTCTCTGGAACCCACAGTGGCAGGAACATGAAAAGAATTTCAGAAATGCTGTGCTTAATTTAAAGCAGACCTAGCCCGCCTCCGCCAGGCTGCAGTCTAACTCAGAATAACCAGTTTGTTTCTCTTGGACATTCCAGGAACCAACTGGCTGTCCCCTGTTAAGACCCAAGAGGAATCTTAGGGCCCTCACTGGAGGGCCACAATGCTGCCAGCCGCTCAGCCACTTGCTGTCTCAGTCTCCTGCAGTCTCGCCTGTTTTGTGGTGGGGCCAGGGTGGCTCTGGGGCGTAACCTGAAGGCCCGCCCTTTGCCTCGTGCACCCAGATTGGCGCCCAGAGGTTTCCATGGCACCCAGAAGCTGACTTGGACACAGTATCAGTGGCCACATTGTGTGGGAGTCCCTTAGTCCCTGCCTCTTCCCTGGCATAGGGAAGGCACACGAGAGCTGATCACAGACGACAGAGGCAATGTGGTCCAGCATCTCTCAGGTGCCCGCACTCTTGGTGGGCTGGGCACCATGCTTGGCACTTTCTGTTTTGTATCTTGTCAAATCCTTCTAGTTACCCAGTGAGATGGGCAAGTTATTATGACTCTAACTCAAGTTATTATGAGTGGGCAATTGAGGCTATGGAGGTTATGTAACCTGCCCGCCCTCCTTGGCTGCTCTTTCTCCCTCCTGCCCCTCCCCCACCCTCCTCGGGTCCACTCAGCCTCAAGGTCCACCGCCTCCTAGCCGTGAAGAGAGCAGTTTGGGGGACAGCAGGTAGCTGCTGCAGGGAGAGCGGGCCGGGCTGTAGTCCCTCACAATCTTCCTCC
Organism: Capromys pilorides; assembly: GCA_004027915.1. Lineage (NCBI taxonomy): Eukaryota > Metazoa > Chordata > Mammalia > Rodentia > Capromyidae > Capromys > Capromys pilorides. The sequence continues at coordinate 5,465 of PVKN010004744.1, forward strand.
TGGTGCTTGACACCCCCACTCAGGGTTGGGTTGGGCTGAGGGTTTCAGAGCCCTGTGGGTTTTGCTGCTTTGAAAGCTCTGCTGAACTCCTGGGGTCCCTGGCTCTCCCTGAGTGCGACACAAAGCTCTGATGCCTCAGACCTCTTCTAACTCTGACAGTCTCTGGTTTTATTCTGTGTCAGGATTTAAGCAGTTCAGGGCCAGGGATATAGCTCAGTGGCTTAAGTGTCTGCCTGGCAAGTACAAGGTCCTGAGTTCAATGCCCAGTACCAAAATAAATAAATACATAAGTAAGGATTTAAGCAGTTCAGCCTTGGCCCAGGGAGATACAAGGGAGAGCTGGAGAAGTTTCCAGGCCTTGGGAAAAAAGAAAAGAATGTGGCAGAGCCTGCAGCCAAAGCCAGGCGCTAGGCGGTCCCAAGGAATTTATCCCAGTGCCATCATCCAGCACCTGGCCTTCACAGGGCGCAGCCAGTGTGGGGCACAAGCCCACCCAGCGGGCGGGCTTTTCATCTTCTCAAGAAATGTTTGCTCAGGGCACTCTCAGGACCTCTTTCTGCCTGTGTCCCCTCCACACTCAGAGCTCTGGGCAGCTACAAAACGTGCTCTTAGTCAGGTGTGCCAGCACACACTCTGGGAAGCTGAGGCAGGAAGGTCAAAAGTTTGAATGAACTGAGGAAAATTAGTGAGGCCCTGTCTCAAAATAAGAAATCAAAACAAACTGATGATATGGCTTAGCACAAAGGCCTGCGTTCTGTAACTACCTTGCTCTTAAATAAAAAGAAAGGGCCAGGGAGATAGCTCAGTAGTACAAGCAACTGCCTGGCAAGTGCAAGGTCCTGAGTTCAATCCACAGTGCTGCAAAAAAAAAAAAAGAAAAAGAAAGAGAAGGCCAGCCAGATAACCCAGCGGTCTAAAGTGCCTGCTTAGGAAAGCTTAGGCAACCGCAGGGACCGTGGTTCAATCCCCGGCACCACATGCTGTGCCAGCCCCACCCCCAGGGCAGGCTGAGCCGGCCATAAATAAATAAAGTTAAAAATTAAAAAAAAAAAAAAAGAAGGAAAGAACTCTCTGTCTCACTACTGGGTTTTCCTTTGATCTCCTGGGGAACCCAGAGTAGACCCAGGGAGGCAGGATCTAGGTGTAGATCCTGCCCCAGATGAGATCTGTTGCCTCCCCAGACCTGGCCAGCAAGACTTGCAGCTGGGGAAGCCACTGGCAAGGGGGTTTCTCAGGGAGGGGCTGGCTCAGGGGACAATGGGCTTAGTGTGGGAGCCCAGGCTCCCAAGAGAGGTTTCCATGGCACCCAGAAGCTGACATGGCCACAGTGTCAATGGCCACATTGTGTGGGAGTCCCTGAGTCCCTGCCTCTCTTCTGGCATAGGGGAGGTGCATGAGGAAGCCGATCTCTCTGTCCCGACAAATGCTCCTCCCCTGCATACACTGCAGACGCCTCGTGGGCCCGGGCAGCTTGCCCACTTCCTCTCATGCCCTTCAGAAAAAGTGGTGCTGTCTGAATGAGGTCCGATTCAGCCTCACGGTCTTCCGGGGCTGTTCTTCTGGAGGAGGAAACAAACAGATGACACATTCCCTCTATTGACTCATCTGCAGGAGGTACAAATGTTGGTGCCAAGTTTAGAGAAATGAGGGACATCTTATAAGTCATGCAACCACGAGGACACGCGACTCACTTTGTTTTTCCCAAACCAAAATAGTATGGCTGCTAGCTAACCTAGTAACCCTTAATCCAAGGGAGGTGAAGGCGGATGTCACAGACGTGCAAACAAAATGCTGTGACTGAGTGAGAGGAGAGCGCACAGCTGCTGCGAGCCGGCTGGCTCTGATCCCAGAGGTTGACCTATGTCCCTAGTCGAGTCCGGATGGGTGCAAGTTGGTGACTTGCATCACCGTGAGGACGCGGGACCTGGAGATGACAGAGGCAGGGGCTGTGGAGGGGGACAGGTGGGCGGGAGCGACGCGCCAGCCGGATGGAGGGTCCTTAGCAAGGCCCAGAGTGTCAGGAAGGAAGGGAGGGTCCACCCCACCTCGGAGTCCTAGGGAATCCACCCACGGCTGGCTGCAAAGTGTGCAACCCCAGGCATGAACATGGCAGCCCCCACGCATCCTGACTTGCAGTGCTTTCGTGGGGTGAGTCGTCCCACCCTGGTTACCAGTGTGAAGGTGCTGGGCTTGGGGAGAGCTGGGCAACCCCCCCCACCCACCCACTGAATTTGTCTTGCAGTGGGAAGGACATGAGGGCAGCAATCCGAGCTAAGCAACACCTTCACACTCAAAAACCCTGAGTGGGACTGGCTCCCTGGTGTTCTGCTGTGTGACTCTGAGTAAGTCACTTAACCTCTCTGGACTCCGGTTCTTTCTCTATAATATGAAGGGGCATGGTGAGCATTAGACCGGCTTAGTGAGTGCCTGGTAGTGTTGGAGTCCACTCTCCTGGGAGAAATTGTGAAGCAGCAGCTTTTTGTTCTGGGAGTCTTAGGGACTCTACAGGGCCTGGCAGAACAGGAGAGCCTTGAGTCCTTAGCTTCCCACGCATTCTCTCTAAGATCTTCCCCCAGCTCCTGTGAGGTGCTAAATGTGTGTGGCAGACAGATGAAGAAAGAGAGCGAGGCCCAGACAGGCCCAACTTCTCCTCAACTTATCTGACTTTTTCCTTTGCTGACCCTGAGTGCTGGGGAACTTGTGCTCCAGAACAAACATGCAGAGTGTGAGACAGAGGTCAGGGATGGGGGCGGTGGGGAGGAGCCGCCACCCCCACGGCCTGCAGAAGATAAGGGACTCAGCCGGGTCAGAAAGGGAAGATGCAAGGGCCACGCCTGGATGCAAGCTTAGGTCTTCTTTCTTGCTCTCCCGAGGCAGTTCGGTCTGCAAGGAGCAGCGGCCGATATAGAGTGCAGGAAGTCTATTGTGGTGCGCCCTGCGGTCTATCCTGTGACCAGCCCGGAGAAAGAAGGAACAGTGGTGGGCAGCGGGAGAAACCGGGCTTGCACACAGGCTAAACTAAGATCTCAGCCATGCCTAGAGGTGCCTGGGGCAGGGGTGGCCTCTGAGGGATGCTCAAGGTTGGGACAAGTGGGCTGAGCTGTTCCATTCCCACGTCACCGGCTCGTTGCCCTGGGGCTCCGGTGGGGGAAGGGCAGGGTCGCCGCCAGACTTCTGGCTGCTTCGGTGCAACAGCGTCCCCACCAAGGGCTGCTTCACGCTGAGCCTCAGAGCACCCACTCTTAAGAGCAACAGCGCGCCTGGCCTGACTCATTCTTGTAAACCAAGCTGCCTAGGTCAAAGGTCAGGAGCCAACCCTTGAGTGGCTACGCACAGAAAGTTTCTACTCGATTTTCAAAGCTAAGGATCTTGCTTTTTTTTTTCCTGGTTTTTGTTTTTTATGTATTTGGTACAGGGTCTACAGGGTCTCACTATGTAAATCGGACTCCGTAGTGATTCTCCTGTTTTCAGCCTCCTAAAGGCAGGGATTGCAGGCATGTGCCACCACAGGTAGTCTCAGTCACTGTCTCTGTGCCCCCCCCCCCCCCCCCCCGGGGCGCTGAGCTCTTTGGTGGGCGTGCTCAGCTTTGGTTCTAGGGGTAAAAATTATGAGTACTTCAAAACTGGTCTTGTCCACTTCCCTGTCTGTGCATTGCAAGGAAAGGTGAGAGTTGATACTCTGGTGACACTCAGGAGGGCCGTGGGACAGACATCCCAGGTGCCTGGCCACAGGTGAGTCTGTCATTGCTAACACCTGGGGTGGGAGGGACCTCACATGTCCCATGTGGAGCAAAAGAAGCCAGACACACCAGAGGGGGCCTCTACAAGTCCGTTTCTCTGATGCTCAGTAACATGCAATGGCTGGGCATGGCAGCAGATGCTTTAATCCCAGCACTCAGGAGCTGAGCCAGGATGATCCTTTTGAACTCAGGACCAGCCTGGGCAACAAAGTGAGCTCAAGGACAGCCTGAGCTGTAAATCAAGACCCTGTCTCAAAAAGCCAAAAGAAATCCCTCAAAACCAAACCAAACCAGAGGGGCCGGTGATATGGTTCAGTGGTCTAAAGCACCTGCTTAGGAAAGCTCGGGCAACTGCAAGGACTGTGGTTCGATCCCCAGCACCACATGCTGTGCCAGCCCCACCACCAGGGCAGGCTGAGCCAGCCATAAAATAAATAAAGAAAGAAACAAACAAATAAAAAATAATAATATTTAAAAAAAAAACAAAAACAGGCAACACCAGTCTTTCATAGAGATCTGAACAAACAGCTGTGGTCTTAAAAGAGGGAGTATTTCCCTAGTGTCCAGCAGGAGACTCCGTTGGGGTGATGGCTGTGCTCTACAGGTTGGCTTTGGGGTGCTAACCTGAGGGGGTATACAGTTGTACAAAGTCACTCAGTGAGCTCAAGGACAGGGTCTTTTTGAGACAGGGTCTCGCTATGCCATTCAGGCTGGCCTTGAGCTCACTTTTTGTAGCTCAGGCTGGGCTACAAAAACTCACATTGATCCTCCTGCCTCAGCCTCCCCAGTGCTGGGATTGCAGGTGTGCACCACCACACCTGGTGAGAGTTTAATATTCTTAAAGTTGGGCCGGTGAGGTGGCTCAGCGGTCTAAAGTGCCTGCCCAGGAAAGTTTGGGCAATCGCAAGGACCAGGGCTCGATGCCTGGCACCACATTGCTACACCAGCCCCACCCCGAGGGCAGCCTGAGCCAGCCATAACACAAACAAATAAATACGGTTTAAAATTAAATTAAATTTAAAAAAGATTCTTAAAGTGCAATTTTCAATGGATTCACAGTTTAGCGGACATCTAAGCCAATAAAGTGTTGGCTGTCATGACAGTGAATGACTCGTTTTTATGAGTTTTTCTAAAAGGCCAGGGGGAGCCATGAAGACATCCTCAGGTGGTAGGGATTCCATGTGGGCTGGCCTCTGATCTTCCTGGTTCCCAGATACATCAGCATTGTGCTCCATGTGCTGGGCACTATTCTTAGAGACCATTCAAACAAGGGGTTACAGGCTGGTGAGATGGTTCAGTGGTCTAAAGCACCTGCTTAGGAAAACTTAGGAACTAGAAGGACCATGGTTTGATCCCTGGCACCACATGCTGTCCCAGCCCCAGCCCCAGGGCAGGCTGAGCTGGTCATAATACAAAAATAAATAAATAAATAAATAAATAAATAAATAAAATTTTAAAAAAACAAACAAAAACAAAACAAGGGGTTCCTCTGACTCTGCCCAGTGCCTACTTCTTGTCTGCAGAAGAACATTCTGCAGGATTCCTTGGGCTGTGCTGACCCCGGAGGCTGAAGCTCTTGAAGACCCCCCCCACATCAAACATGCCCCTGTAGAATCCTAGATGACACATACACACAGACACACCCACATATGCACGGCTGCAGCAATAGATTCCAGGTACCAAGACCCAGGAGTATCCCAGTCCCTTGCATAACATCACATCCCATTTCCATATAACCTATGCACATCTTCCTGTATACTTTAAATCACGTAGGGATGGCTTATAATATCTATTACAATGTAAAAGCTATGTAAATAGTTGTCATACGTTATTGCTTTGGGAATAATAATATGAAAAGCCTGTACCTGTTTGGTACAGATGCAAATTTTTCCCCTAATATTTTCAATGCAGAGTTGGTTGAATCTGCAGGTGTGAACCCTCCAGTGTGGAGGACTGACTATATATGTGTGTGTTTTTGTATTTCAAAAATAAATTTTTTTAATGTACTTGGTACAAGGTCTCACTACACAGCTCGGACTCATAGTGATCCTCCTGTTTTCAGCCTCCTCAGTGCTGGGATGGCAGGCATGCACCATCATGCCCGGACTCAGTGGCTGGCTCAGGGTGTCCAGGGGCAGGGTTGGCACAGCATGTGGTGCTAGGGATCGAACCCTAGTCCCTGTGCTTGCCTAAGCAGGTACTTAGTCTGCTGAGCTATCTCACTGGCCCTTCAAAACATTTTTAAATGATTTTAACAATTAAGAAAATAGGGTGTTTGGGGCCGGCAAGATAGCTCAGCGGTCTAGAGCACCGGCTTAGGCAGCCACAAGGACCACAGTTCGATCCCCAGCACCACATGCTGCACCAACTCCACCCCCAGGACAGGCTTAGCTGGCCATGACATAAATAAATAAAGTTTTTTTTTTTTTTTTTTAAAGAAAATAGAGTGTTGCTTCGATAGTATACACAATAACATTGAAACAATACAGAGAAGATTAGCATGGCCCCTGTGCAAGGATGACATGCAAATTCATGAAGAGTTCCATATTTTTTTTAAAAAAGGAAGATGAGGCTAGCAAGACAGCTCAGCGGTCTAAAGTGCCTGCTTAGGAAAGCTTAGGCACAGGGACCGCGGTTTCGCGGTTTGATCCCCGGCACCACATGCTGTGCCAGCCCCACCCCCAGGGCAGGCTGAGCCGGCCAGAAGATAAATAAATAAAAAAAGTTTAAAAAAGGAAAGAGCTCCAGCCTCTTCCGCTTCTCCGGCCTGACCTTCCTGCTGCTGGGCCATCAGAGGGAGCCGAAGCGGCCGTTTTCCTAGCGATTCGGTCCGACATACGAGACAACGCCCCCAACCCCCACCCGCGACATCGTTGTGGCCTACTGGCGACAGGCTGGACTCAGCTAAATTCGCTACTCCCATATCTGCGCCAAGGCAGTGAGGGATGCCCTGAAGACAGAATTCAAAGCAAATGCAGAGAAGACTGTGGGCAGCAGCATCAAAACTGTGAAAGTGAAAAAAGAGTGACCAACCCTGACTAGAGTTTGAAATGCTACATTTTCACCCTGAAGATGTGTGGGCGCCTGTTATAGCAGATTGTAATCAGTGTCACTTTGTGAGGGGAAAAAGTACCTATCTTATTCATAAATTAATAATACTAATAAACTGATGTGTGGTTCCCTGTTAAAAAATAAATAAAAAAGGAAAGAAAAGAAAATAGAGTATGAGCAACACATTATTTCTTAACAATCCCCTGTGTATGTCTTAAGAACTCTGGAAAAGAGGAAATGTTGCTCTCAGTTGCCAATATAATGAAAGTTTTCAACATACTAAATTTGTCATGTAATGAAGCTGACAGTCTGATCCACTTTATAGGCACCTAATTAAAAGTGTTCACTTTGATTATGCAGTTTTCTTCTTGCGTTTTGAAGTAAATGAATCCTTTTCTCCGGAACTCAGACTTTTCCCAGGAGGAGGGTGACCAGTCTATAAGCAAGATGGCCAGGTATAGAAGACATGAAGCACAGCACAGCTGCATCTGGGCTACGCAGGACAGCTTGTGAGTTGGGGACAATGAGGATTGGTGGCTTCAGAAAAGTGGGCCATTTCCCCAGGAAGTGGTAAACACTGTGCTCGGTTTAGCTGCAGTGGTTAGAAGAAAGCCTTTGAGTTCTGAAGACGTTTGGAATCCCAGAGCTCTAGTGTCTGATTTGAAATTGGGTCTGATTGATCATTTTCAAGTCTTCTCATAGCTGGGGGCCGGGGAGATAGCTCCATGGCACAAGTGTTTGCCTGGCAAGTGCAAGATCTTGAGTTTGAATCCTAGTCCCACAAAAAAAAGAAGTCTTCTCATAGGATTCACTTTTATGAGCTCCTCAAAAGATATTAAGGCCTGGCGAGATGGCTTGGCAGTCTAAAGCACCTCTTTAGGCTAGCTTAGGCAACCACAGGGACCATGGTTCGATCCCCGGCACCACATGCTGCTCCAGTTCCAGCCCCAGGGCAAGCTGAGCCAGCCATAAAAAAAAAAAAAAGATACTCTAGGTTTAGTCATGCAAAAGAGGCAAATCTCATAGAATGTCAAGTGGCAAGCAGTAAAATATGGAGTGTGATGAAAACTCAAGTAAGGGGGCTGGGGACATATCTTGGTGGTCCAAGCACCTGCCTGGCAAGCACAAGGTCCTGGATTCCATCCCCAGTACCACATGCCACGCTGGCCCTGCAGCCCCGGGTACAACACACCAGCTACCATAACTGGGCTTGTGGCACACACCTGTAATGCTGGGAATGCCGAGACAGGAGGATCACTATGTGTCCAAGCTGTGTAGTGAGACCCTTGCCAAACAAATGAATAAATAAATAACAATAAAATTTAAAAATTCCAGTGAGTTTTTAAATTCTAAAAATGTATCATAACATACATTTATTTATTTATTTATTTATTTATTTATTTATTTATTTATTTATTGGCTGGCTGGCTGGCTCAACTTGCCCTGGGGGTGGGGCTGGCACAGCATGACAGCATGTGGTGCTGGGGATCGAAACATAGTCCCTGTGGTTGTCTAAGCTTGCCTAAGCAGTCGCTTTAGACCGCTGAGCTATCTCACCAGCCCGCCTGAAAATCCTTTTTCTCTCTTCAAACACACTTAGCTTATTGTTCTTTTTTTTTTTTTTTTGCAGGGCCAGGGTTCAAACTCATGACCTTATACTTGCCAGGCAGGCACTTATGCCACAGAGCTATCTCCTCAGCCCCAATTCTTGCCACTTTCTGAAGCAGTTCTGGAGTCCTCTTTCATGAGTGCCTCACTGACCTGGATCAGTTAAGAACATCTATCTTTCCTGGTCATTTTGACTTTGGACAAGAGCCAGAAGTTGCACGTGCCTCATGCATGCCTGACAGCAGCATTCAATGCTCTTTTTTTTTTTTTAATTTTATTTATTTATTTGTTTGCTTGTTTGTTTGTTTCTTTATTTATTTTATGGCTGGCTCAGCCTGCACTGGTGGTGGGGCTGGCGCAGCATGTGGTGCCGGGGCTTGAACCGCAGTTCCTGCAGTTGCCTGAGTTTTCCTAAGCAGGCGCTTTAGGCCACTGAACCATCTCGCTGGCCCCTCAATGCCCTTTTTTCATATTTATTTATTTAGAGAAAGGGTCTTGCTACGAACCTCTGGCTGCCTTGAGCTCACCTTATAGCCCTGGCTGGTCTCCAACTCACAATTCTCCTGCCTCAGCCTCCTGAGGGCTTGGATTATAGACATGCACAACCATGCCAGGCTTTTTTTTGTCTTTTTTATATTTATTTATTTATTTTTTATTTATGTATGTATGTTTGTCATTTCAATGTACTTCGTGTGTGTGTGTGTGTGTGTGTGTGTGTGTGTGTGTGTGTGGTTGTGGGTGGGTGGATGAGTGGTCCTGGGGATTGAATTCAGGACCCTGCACTTGCCAGGCAAACATTTATTCCACTGAGCTATCTCCCTGGCC
>PVKN010004744.1:14788-32790 GCA_004027915.1 Capromys pilorides
TTTTTTTTTTTTTTTTGGCACTGGGGATTGAACTCAGGACCTTGTGCTTGCCAGGCAAGCATTTATGCCCTCTGAGCTATGTCCCCAGCCCAGCAATATGTCTTTTACTGTAATACTTTTTAAAACTTTAAATATTTACTATATATACTATATATATTTACTTATAAAAGACAATGAACATAGAGCATTAAACCCAGCTTTGGGGCCCATTTCCTGTCTGGTCTCTGTGAGCGTGGTTCTCTCATATTACAAAGCCAGTGCTCCCTGGGTTGTGATCACCCATGCCTATTGTGAACTCCAACCCTCTTCTCTACCATCAGCATTTTCTCAAGGACATCTACCCAGTGCCAGTCCATGAGAAGCATTTGGTAGTGCAGACTGGGATTGTTAATATTTTAATAGTTTAGTATTTATTTTAACGTGTCTTAAAATATATAGATATAATAGATCTATACTATGACACTGATAAATAGATTCTCTGGAACAAATTTACTGGAGGGAATCGTTGGCTGCTCTAAGGAAAAAGATCCTAAATAAATAATGATAATGTATGTGGTCCTTAGCAATGGCAGAATAAGAGGAGATGGTGCTCAGAGTCTGGGAGGTGTCCCCCTTGGTGGCAGTTCTTTAAGGCTCTGGATGGTGCCTGGCAGCTCGATAGCACCACCCTTGGTGGGTCACTCAGCAGGAGCAAACCTCTTGCCCACCCTGATCCAGATTTCCAACACATCCAAGCATGGAAGTAGTAATCCTTGGGGAACACCTGTCTACCATGGGTGGGGTGACAGACCCATGGGAAAGGGCGATGGCCATCCCACAGGACAATCTGTTACAAGCTGACTTCGCCCACGATGGGTGACTTAGATCTCAGACCCAGTGAGGTCATTTGTTTACAAATCGAAAACAGGACATTCGAGGCTATTCAATAGTTTAACAGTACAACCTTAAGCCCACCTGTCTGGAAATTGATGAGTTCTTCGTATAACTGCCCATAATAAACAGAACGTGATGTTTATATCGATGAAAGGCTGATAACCTCAGAATGTGTTAAATTGTACTAACCTCACATACCTAAAACAATCTGCCCCTTGACAACAAAAAGTAGCCAAACAAAAGATTTCGTCACCCCTTTTCCTATAACTCAAAGTCTAAAATGTTAAGGCACCCAATTGTGGGCCCCCTTCTCCCCGCTCTACTTCTAATGTTCCAGGATGCGCCAACCACAGCTGTGCTGCAACCTTGACTGTCTGCGCCGGGCTGATTACGCATGTAGCTTTGTTTCAGCTTGCTTCAAGGTCTCTGTGCTCTGCACCCAAAACACCCTGGCCCAACAAAGAATACTTTGTGACTCACCTTCCCCTTGTGCGCTTTAAAACTCTGCTCCTGGGGCCAGGGAGATAGCTCTGTGGCACAAGTGCCTGCCTGGCAAGTGCAAGGTCATGAGTTCAAACCCTGGTCCTGCAAAAAAAATAAATAAATAAATAGGTAAATAAATAAATCAATCTCTGCTCCTCTTCAACTTGGCACGCACCCTCATCAGTTTCCCTGGGAGAGCGATGCCCTGAGCTCAGCTAATAAAGCGCTCCAAATTTTCTTTTTTGGTTTTGGGTCTTTGGTTCTTTGTTATATGCTACACAGGGGGCCGCTGGTGGCGATCACGGATCCGTGCCATTTGCGGAGGACAGGGTGGCTGGGGGCAGTTGAGGGAGCACCCTCACCATCAGCATCTGCCTGAAACAACAAAAACTCCCAGGACAGGTTGAGAGAGGAAGCTCACTTGGTAAGGAAAAGTGTTGTGATTTAGAATTTTAGCCACTTTTTTTTTTTTTCTGTTTGAACAAGGAGCCCACGTCTTCATCGTCCAACGAGCCCCAGGGGTCACGCAGTGCATCTTGACCCAGCGTCTCCAGGGCTGCTGCCCAGGTGTGCCTCCCGGTTTTTCCTGGTGTTTGAGGATCCAGAGACGCTTCATCGTGCAAACAGGCTCTGCTGAGGATCTTGGAATCAGATGAGATTAACATCTTCAGCGTCTTAATCAACAAAAGGCACAAGGCAGGGACACTCCGGGCCTGCCCAGGGGACAGCAAAGGTGTGGGCTGGTTGTAGCCCAAGGGGGCACTAGGAGCTCTGGGAGGTACAGGGAGAATAGGGCTGTGGCTGTCATGGTGTCTACCGCAGTGACAAGTAGCAGATTCCTTTGTAAACTCTTAGAGGTCAGAGATCGAACTGAAGCAGGAGGTAATACTATGAGCAGACACTGAGACAAACAGGAAGGGTATGTGGGGGGATCCAAAGCAGGGGAGATGCCAGACTCAAGGAACCCAGGCTGAGAGAGAAGGCTCTATTACGGTCATTCCCCAATATTTTGATTACACACCTGTAAATTATTTTTGAGAACAGTTTCTATTTCCACAGAAGTGCTTACGTTTAGGATAGATGTTTAGAAGCCAAAACAGAAACAGAACTTTTTTAAAAAAAGTTTATGTGTTTGTTCATTCATTTTTTCGGTACAGGGTCTCCCTAGTCAGATCAGACTGGGAATGATCCTCCTGTCACAGCCTCCCCAGCGCTGGGATTACAAGTGTGCACTACCACGCCCAGTTTGAGTGGCCACCACAGCACACAGGGCCACCACGGCAAGAGCTTGGCCCACTATGCTCCCTAGCCCTAGAAATGGAACTTTTGGAAAGATAATAAAAAGTGAGCGGAAAAGTCCCAATATCTTCTTCCTGCCACAGCAAGCTGTCATTTTACACGTTACAGATCCAGAGCCTGGCTCTATGTCCAGAGGCCCCTGTCCACTTATGTGTCCCTGGTGAGGCTGCTCAGGTCATAGAGGCCAGGTTCTACATGTGCAGTGAGGCCAGCGCCCCTCCAGTGCGGGTGGGGTGGGGTGCTGAGTGCTGAGTGAGTTGAGGGTCAGGGAAGGACCTCAGAGGGGAAGTATTAGAGAAGCCCCACAAGAACGCAGGCGGCAAAAATCATTACCTGGAGATGACCAAGAGGATGCCGAGAAGTCTAGTAACTTGCCCAAGGGCACACAGCGTGGCCAGCTGAAGCATTTCTGCCATTCTTCTTTCATGAGTATCTTTAGTTGTGCTATCATGGCAGCATTTATTTGTGTTTTTTTTTTTTTTTTTGAGGTACCAGGGATTGAACTCAGGACCCTGCACTTGCCACGCAAGTGCTTATTCCACTGAGCTATCTCCCTGGCCCATAAATACCCAGCACCAAGGTTTTTTTTTTGTTTGTTTGTTTTTTGTTTTTTGGTAGTACTGGGGATTGAACTCAGGACAGGACCATTGAACTCAGGACCTTGTGCTTGCCAGGCAGGCGCTTATTCTACTGAGCTATCTTCCCATGGCAGCATTTATGATCTTGATTAATTCAAAAAAAGTTTGCCTTTCATGGTCATTTTGACTTATGGGAAGAGCCAGAAATCACACTGGGCCAGATCTTGTGAATAAGGTGGATGAGGATGGGCCAGTTGTATTTGACAGAAATTGCTGTACCTGAAGTGACGTGTGACATGGAGCATTGTGATGATGGAGGATGAAATGGCGCACTCCTCAGGACCAGCAATGGTACCTTGTACAGTACGGTGACTCTGGTTGAAAATATGTAGTAAACTTCAAAATGGTCAAAAATGTAGATTTCAAATGTTCTCATCACAAAAGGATGTGATACATTAATTATATTAAAATGGATATATTGGGGCCGGCGAGATGGTTCAGTGGTCTAAAGCGCCTGCTTAGGAGGGCTCAGGCGACTGCGGGGACTGCAGTTCGATCCCTGGCACCACATGCTGCGCCAGCGCCACCACCAGGGCAGGCTGAGCCAGCCACAAAATGAATAAAGAAACAAACAAACACAACAAGCAAACAAACAAACAAACAAATAAATAAATAAATAAAAATAAAATGGATATATTAATTAGCTCAATGAAGTCATTTCACAATGTGTATGTACATACAGTATGTACTCTGATAATTTCGCCTACTCAAGCTGGAAATTCAGTCAAAGGTGTGTAGGCGGGACTAGGCCTCAGGGCCTAAAGCAAACAAGCTACCTCAGACCTGAGATAAGCATCCTGACTGGTTAACGTTGGCTACCAGTCACTAGGCAACCTTGCATCATGTGTTACTAACTTTGCAAAAGTATAAAGAAACATAGGTTTCATCGTACTAGAGCTTGAATCTTGCCCATCAGGCAGACTGGCGACTACCCAGCCCAGCTTTTGTCTTCTGGTCTGTCTTTCTCATTCCTGCCGTTGGGCAGAACCATTCGCAGTGAGACTGATAGATCCCTACAGCAAGGCAGAGTCGAATGTGGCTGTACTGAAGGGAGGTGCTGGCTTATCTTATGTGTACAGCAGGTATCCCTGCCCTTTTCTGTTAGAGCTAATAAAGGAGCAAATGAAGCGAGAGAACATGGGCTGCCCACGAGTGAGCCGGCTGTCTCGGGCAGGAGGCCAAGGGCCCGAGTTAACCACCTCAAGTCCTCCTCTGTGAATGCAGTTAGCTGTATTCTCCCTTCCCAAGGCCTTCTTGGGAGATATGAATAAATATTCTGTAAACACAGTAGTGGCAGTTATAGTCACATACCACTTAGCAGCATGGAGACATTCTGAGAAACATTTTGTTAGGTGATTCAGTCCCTGTACAAACATCTCAGTGTATAGTTACACAAGCCAAGACACTAAGACGCCAGGGAGCCATATAACCTTATGGGACCACTGTTGTGTAATTGGTCCTTTGTTGACCGAAATGTCATTATGCAGAGCATGACTGTGATCTTCCACTGCTGCCAATACTCTCTGTCATCCATTTATTTACAGTATCCATTCATGCAGATTTTCCTTGTAAAATGATCCCTCTGGTTAACGGCTGTTCGCACTTAGAGCTGAGGTACGCTATTCAGACTTGCAACCCACTGCTCGGACTTACCACCTTATTTACTCTTGGGTACTATGATGTATAATACATGAAACTACTGTAGCACACAGTAGAATCAGCAGAGTACATCTCAAGTAGATGTACTCTCCACAACGCCACCGCCATAATGCTGCACAAGTCTAAATAAGGTGGTAAGTCCGGATAGCAAGTTGCAAGTCTGAACAACGTACATCAGCTTTCCTGGTCACTAGAGGCTAGAGCCCATGACAAAGTCTTCTGCAGGCTTGCTTCACAGATCTGTGCTGGAAAGGCACAAAGGTCAGTGGTGGAAGCTAGAAAGCCTGTGCCAGTGGGGTGAAGGATCTGTGCTCACGGGCTGAGGGAACCTGAACTGGAGCCAGGAAACAATGCCCAAGGTAAGCACCAGAGCTTCCCCAAAAGTATGACCGACAGCCATGCTCAGAAACAAGAAGGTCCCAAGCTCCTCCAGCAGCGAGGAAAGCTGAGTTCTCATCAGGAAAGCCAATGCAACAAGCTTCTCCATGAGGCTGAGCTGGGCACCATCTTCCTCTCCGGAGCCAGGAAGTGATGCTCAAAGAGAGGACCAGAGCTCCCCCAAAGTGAACCATAGCCATTCTCAGTGGCAACGAAGTCGTGAGACCCTTTGACAGTGAAAACACCCAAATTCATCGGAAAAGCCGACATGACAAGGTCCTCCAGGAGAATCAACATCTTCCCTAATGGCTTTGACCAGCTTGCAGCAGCCTCTAGCAACTCCCAGCAGCCTCCCCTTCTTCTCTAGTTCTGCCTCTTACGCCACCGGCAACACTCCTCAGGTGGGCCTCCCAAACCCAGCCCCTCGCTGCTTCAGTTTAGCTGGGTGTTACAAGTGGATCCCCAGTTGTCAATGTGACACAGGTGAAAAGCCCCGGAGGCTCTGACCATGTTAGATGCAGCAATCAGAATGCCAGGTTGCAATTGGGGTGTATTTCCAAGGTAAAGCACCACGATTTCCTGACTGACGGCACCCAGGGCCAGAGAAGAATGGGGAAAACCAGGTGGACCTCCAGGGTTTTAATGATCCATTGGAGTTGCCCTTCCCTGAGATAGAGAAGCTCTGGAAGGGTACATCGGAGGCTAGGAAATGTCGGATTTAGGATCCAGTCAAACAGCCAGGCTGAGAGGGCCAGGAGGAAGTTCCGTGTAGGAGTCAGTGAGTCTCTGAGATGGATAAGATCTGCAGGGAGTGACGAGAAGGGTACAAGGCCTAACTGCGGGGAGCCCACCCAAGGCAGAGAGCTGTGAAACGGAGTGACTGGGGAGACAGGGGTAGCAGGAGAGGAGCATGTCCAGACTAGGAGGGCGTGGAGAGGCGCAGTGATCTGGGGTGTGTGTGTGTGTGTGTGTGTGTGTGTGTGTGTGTGTGCCCATGGGTCACGTGACAGGAAGTCCTAGCGCTACACAAGCATGGGGTTCACAGGCACTTTCCTGTGGAAAGACTCTGCTATAGTTAGGGAGCCTAACGGACATCGGCCCGTGTGGTTTAAGCTGGCTCTGGAACAGCGGTGACGATGAAACAGGGCGCCATCTCTGCCCAGGGCCAAGGAGTGGGCACTGCAGGAGCCCAGCCCCGCGCCCCCCAGAGGATGCAGAGGACGCTTCGCTCCAGCACCCCCTGAGCCTCGTGCCTCGTCGGAGGACACAGCATGCTTTTATTTTCCCTTTCTGAGCTGCACGTGAGGGCAACCTGGGAACATTTAGCCTAAGCCACAATTACCCAGTCACAGCGCTAGGATCATTTTCTCTCGGGTTACCCCATAGGTATATATTTATCTTCTCCAGAGCTTACATTTTATTTATTTATTTATTTTTGTGATACCGGGGTTTGAACTCTGGACCCTGTGCTTGCCAAGCAAGCACTTATTCTACAGAGCTATCTCCCCAGCCACTCCACAGCTTGCACTGAAACTGGTGTTTAAAAAGCCTTGTGTGCAAAAACATGCACTCTGCGACAATAGGTCCTATCCCTAGGGAGCTGTACTAAACCTGGGCTCCAGTGCCTTTGCCTATATACTCCTCCTGTCATCAGGTGGCCTTTATACACCTCTAGGGTGGGTTGAAGTCATTTGGCCTAAAGCATCTTCCTCAGTTAGTTGTTATTTTACTTTCTTTTCTCACCACTGGGACAAAATACCCAACACCCACAAGTTAAAGGAGGAGAGATTTATCTCAGCTCATAGTTTGTAGAGGTTTCAGTCCAGAGTTAACTTGGCTCTAAGACAGGGCAGCGTGGCAGAGGGGCGTCGCAGAGGAGAAACGGTCCATGGCAGAGCAGGCAGGAAGCAGCCAGCCTGCCTTCTATCCTTCTCCTTATATTCCATCCAAAGCCAGGAGTGGTAGCACACTCCTATAATCCCAGCCCTCAGGAGGCTGAGGCAGGACAATGGTTGTGAGTTCAAAGCCAGCCTAAACTACATAGTGAATCCCTGTATAAAGAAAGACTACAAGCCTATTGGTTGATGCCAACCCCACCCAGGGTGGACTTCCCATTGCCTACACCCAGAACAATGCTAAACCAATCAATGGAGTAACTCAGTCATCACACCCAGAATCCATGCTTCCTTACCCTAGATCCAGCCACCCACCTGAGGCTCTGGAGGACCTCTAGACACAAGCCGTAACTGTTGTCATTACTTAAAAAGGTGAATAAAGAAAGGCAAAAAGGAAGGGAGGAAGGAAAAGAAAGACAAAGCAAGAGAAAGAAGAAAAGAAGGGAGGCAGGAAGAGAGAAAGTTACCTAGAAGGCCAAGGTCCCGAGGTCTGTCCCCAGTACAAAATAAATAAATAAATAAAATTTTTAAAAAAGAACAGGGGATCCAAGAAAGAAAGGAAAGGGGATGGAAGGGATCGATGGAGCCAAGAAAGAAGAAACAAAGTAAAAAGTGAGAGAACAAAGGAAATAGGGGAAGGAGAAAAAGGAAAAGAGAGAGAGAAGAAGGAAGAAAAGAAAGGAGGCTAAGGATCCCAAATGGCTTTAGAATTAGTCTTTATTGAGGGTTAACTTTTTAAAAAATTATTATTATGGCCATTATTATTGTTATTATTATAGCAGGCTCCGCCTGCTCTGGGGGTGGGACTGGCGCAGCATGTGGTACAGGGGATTGAACCATAGTCCCTGTGGTTCCTAAGCTTGTCTAAGCAGGTGCTTTAGACCGCTGAGCCATCTCATCAGCCCCTAAGGGCTAACTTTCAAAAGTAATCCTTGTATTACAAGCTACCTCTGGTATCCACCGTCTTGGTAGCCTCAGTGTCTAGAAAGAGCCCATGTTTGTGGGATAAATGAGCTGGTCGTTCTTGCCTTCTAGTCAGGTGAAGATTCCTCCACGGTTGTCAAGACCTTGAGCTCCTGGTCCATAGAGAAACATCAACCCCAAGACCCTACTCTCTGCTCCCCCTTTGCTTGTTTACTGAACCCCCGCTTTCTTCTTTTGCCCTCCAACATGCATATTTGGAAGCTCTTTGGCTTTTACTAGATGCAACTCTCCTGCTACTATATTACAGATGTAATCTTTTTTTTTTTTTTTTTTTTCGGTCTGTTTGAGACAGAGTCTCCTTACACAGCTCAGGCTGGCCTTGAGCTCACTTTTGTAGATCAGGCTGGTCTTGAACTCACACTGATCCTCCTGCCTCAGCCTCCGAAGTGCTGAGATTACAAGCGTGTGCCACCAAGCCTGGCTTTTAAAAAAATCATTGTTATTATTTTACCACAAATCATTCTCCGGGCTCCCGAGTACCTAATGGAATTATTCTGCAATGATCTAGTTCTTTCCTATGAACAGAAGGAGAAGCTCTGAGAGTGAGGCTGTGTGAGCGGCTTTGAGGATGTTCTTGGTGAAATGCGTCTATGTAGAAGAACATGGTGGGGAATGCAGGGTTTCCTAGATTTCTAACTGCTTTGCCAGATCCTGGGAACTCCTGAGGCTTTTTTTTTTTTTTTTAAAGGTCCATTTCTTTTTTTATTAACTATTTATTTATATTATGGCCAGCTCAACCTGCCCTGGGGGTGGAGCTGGCACAGCATGTGGTGCCGGGGATCAAACCACAGACAGCACTTTAGACCACTGAGCTATCTCGCCGGGCCCACTACTGAGGCTTTTGCAAAGAAACTCACAGCTGGCGTGGAGGCAAATACTTTTGTATATGAAAGTATACAAAAGTCGAGGACAATATAGAAAACAACTTGACTACACAGCTTTGCAAGAGACGGGCACCCCAGTGGCGGGCCAGACCTTGAAACAAAAGAGTAAAGAAACGCAGCCACCTACTTCCTTAAAGATAAGTATCAGGGGTTGATATGCTAAATGAGTATCAATCACCCTAAAAGTGCCTAAATGAGTCAGGAACTCAACCCCAACAGGAAGAACCCTTATTCTGTATTCATGGCCGCTTGCTATGTGACTTACTTCCCAATTTGTTCCCGATTTAATCAATTTTACCTGAACAATGGAGCTTGTAATCTCATTGGTCGACCATGACTTTGTCCCACCTAAACAAGTTCCCCTAGATTCACCTTAGGCCCGCCTTATCACATAGTTTTGCCCTATAAGACCCCTAAAAAAGACAATTTCCCAGGCAACCCACTTGGGTCCCCCTTCTGTTCCCCTCTTGGGCAGAAGCTTTCTTTCCCAATAAATATTCTACTCTAAAAAAAAAAGTCTAGCATGACAGGTGAAAGTGTACTCTTCACGGGTTGACCAACTAATGGCATCACACCCTTGCCCTGACACTGATCTCTGAAGATCACATATTAACACAGGAAGCCAAAGCAACTAGGGGTCAGCCTCAGGGTTCTGTGAAAATTCACTTTCACAACTCTGTCCAGGGTTCCCTTGGCAGGCAGCTCTCCTAATGACATCAGCACCTCTTGCCTGACTTTGTCTCTCAAAAGTCTTATCAGCAGTCCCATCACCACACTGGGGACCACACTTCCGACACTTGAGCCTTTGGAAACCCTCAAGCTATGCAGAAACCACAGCAACAATAGGACAGGGTTAGAAGCCAGACCTGTCCGAGTCTGGTCAGTGGCCTTCTCATGATACAGGAAGATGACAGCAGCTGATAGGTATTTTCCCTCCACAGACTGGGTCTCTTCTATAGTCTGAGGCCACACTGTCCTCCCTACATAGCTATTTCCTAGCTGGCTGGGTCACAGTAGGGGTGAATCCATTACACACTCCTCTCTAGTTTGTTCATGTAGCAGGATACATCACACCCATCGGTTTTACTAGGCATTTTGTCAAGGGTGACAAAGATAACGCTGGAAGAGAAATGTAAGAGGAACAGAATAAGGAAATACAGTTTTCATGGGACTTCTCCTGTTGAGCCCCACTTTGAGTCCTTGGGAAAGACTCTTAGCACAGAGAAGTGGTCCTATTGTGAGGAAAGATCAGATTCTAGAAACTGGTCTGCTCTTCTGTCACCTAGTGAGTGCTCTAGAATAGTTCCTTCAACTTCAGTGTGCGGAACAATCCCTTCTGCAGAGTTTTTGACACACTTTGTTCTTGGTCCCTCCTGGAAACTGGAAACTGGGGAGGCAGAGTGGGCCTGGGTGAGGAGAGGATGGAAATGTCATTTCTGATAAGCAGATGATGCATGTATTGAAAGTCTCACCTTAAGGTCACAAAGGAATTTTCTGGATTTAACTGGATTTGCCTGTCAGTGCTGGAAGAAGGAGGAGCCTTCTAGATTATGGGAGCTCTCCTAGGTGCTACCATCATTCAAGAATATCAGGCTGTTCCCAACCTTCTCCTCTCCACACCAACTTGGTACAAAAAACAGAAGAGGGGAAAAGATGAAAGAGACAATAAAATAAACTTTATCTACTGGCCATTTTGCTCAAACAGCCCCTGCCAAGAGAATTACTAGCAAACAATATTTGTGTTTGATCCAGATTTGAAATTGGCTATGCACATCATTTTTCTTATTTTTAAAATATGGAAAGTGCCCACACCTTGGGGTTTGTTGTGAGGATTAAAGTCACAGTTAGTGAAAGTAGCATTAGGGCCAAAATCTACCTTGTCAGAAACTCAGGCCAGGGTACTTATGAGTAACATCAATAATAGCAGTTCCTGCGGAATGAACACTTGCCGAGTCAGGCCTGTTGCCAACTGCTCCATAGATGATGTTGCACTTAGACCTCTAATTAAGGCTGAAGGTGTAACATGTGTAAGGCCCTGAGTTTGATTCCTAGCAGTGTAAGGAATATACAGATTATCCCAGAAAGAAAAATAATATTGTCTCACATTACCCCTGAGCAAACTAAAGTTTAGAGATTACACAACTTGGCCAAGACCATAGAGCCAGGGAGTGAAACCAGGTCTCACTCAGGATGAGGCTGTTACTGCTTTACAAACCACAAGAATCTTCCCACTGGGGCCTCTCAAGAACACATCGGATAGACTTTAGCGCACACCAAGCTGAGAATGAGGTAGCGCCATCTCTGCTTCCCTGAGCTGTGTGGGCTTGGGCAAGCCACGTTGCAGTGTGGGCCTCTGAGTCCCTTATCTGTGATCTGGTGTCTAAGGTCCCTTCCAATGCCAACATATCAAGACTCTACTGCTTTTCCAGTACGATAGTGACTCCTAGTTGAGTTTTGAAAGTTTCTCATTTGACCAGTGTGCCATCTCCAGGGATCTAGCAATAAACTAGTTCAAAGGACTATTGGGTCTCCCGTAATTTTCTCAGGCTCGGAGAGAAGGAATGCCTGGAGATGTGAACAGAGATAAACTGCCTGTGGCAAGCAGGAAGGACGGGGAAGCTGCCGTTTCATGTGGAGCAAATGTCTCTTCCATGCGGTGGCCGAAAGGAAAGAGAGTGGAGTCAGGTCCGTGCCCGGACACAAGCAGAGTATTCTAACATTATTTAAGGAGATTGAGACCCTGATGTCAGGCCAAGAGAGTACAACCAGTTTGAGTCAACACAAACCTCTTATAAAACAGTTATTTTGTTTTAATCTTGTTGACAACATCCACCATCTATAATGATGAATGGTTGATGCTATCATGAGTGGTTTATTATACTTCCTTGATCACATATTTGTCCATCTAACTATTTATTAATTTACCTTATTTTACTGGACTTCAAAATAAACTGCAACCTCACTATATTTCTCCCTACATATTGAATCATGCAGACCATTAACTAGAGTTTGATAACTGCTACATTCTCTTTGATTTATTTTATTTTTTTGTCTTTTTGAGACATGGTCTCGCTGTACAGTTCAGGCTGACCTTGAGCTCACTCTTGTAGCCCAGGCTGGTCTTGAACTCACGCCAATTCTCCTGCCTCAGCCTCCCAAGTGCTGGGATTACAGGCATGCGCCACCACTCCCAGCTCTTTGATATTCATATAAAGCAAAAAACTCCCAATGTGCTAGCTACCTGGTATGAGTTCACGTTCTCTAAAACCAAAAAATATATTTTAGGAACAACAGAGGTTAAGAGCACAATACATTTGTTGGAGGAAAGAAAGCTTCTTTCTGGGAGAGGGACAAAAGGGAACCAGAGGGCTGGTGAGATGGCTTAGCTGTCTAAAGCGCGTGAGTCGGGAAGTTTAGGGTACCGCAGGGATGGTGGCTCGATCCCAGGCACCACGTGCTATGCAGCCCCCTACCCTCCAGGGAAGGCTGAGCCGGCCATAACACAAATAAATATGTAAAGTGGTTTAAGAAAATAAAATAAACTTAAAAAAAAAAAGAAAACCAGAGTGGGTTGTCAAGGACCCTGCCTTTTCTGGGGATTTCTATAAAGCAAATCCATGACACGAGGTGGGTCCAAGGTGGGAAACATGGGAAATTGCAATGTGACCATGAGGTGGGACAAAATTATGGCCAGCCAATAAGATTACAAGCATAGCTGCTCAGGTAAAATTGAGTAAATTGGGATCAACTGGGAAAGCAAGTAAGTAACACGCAAGCAAGCGTGAATGAAGAAAGAGCTTTGCCTGTAGGGAGTTGAGTTAGTGACTCTTCCTGGCTTTCTTAAAGTGATAGAGACCTATTTAGAATATCAATCTTTGATGTCCACTCTAGGGAGGTACGCAGGCGCATTTGTTTTATGTTTTGTCTTGAGTTCTGGCCCCACAGGGGGAGTGCTTGTGGCTCCCACAGTTGCAAAGTATCTTGTCTTTTGCATTGGCTCCTTTGAGGGCCCAGCCTTGTCTGCCTGAATTAGATAGGAGTATCTAATTAGATATTTCTATCTCATTCAGCCGCCCACAACAATATAAAAATTTCTTATTTTATTTCTTTGGCTGGCTCAGCTCACCTGAGGAAGGGGCTGGTGTGGCATGTGGTGCTGGGGATCAAACTGCAGTCCCCTGTGCCTGCGTAAACTTACCTAAGCAGGTGCTTTAGGCAGCTGAGCTATCTCGCCAGCTCCATCAAAATAAAAAATTATAGGTGATGGAACGCACACATTTTGAATGTACTTTGCTTGAATTTTGCCACATGCATTACACCTGAATAATGCAAACCCTCATCAAGGCAAGAATGTGACCATCACCTCGGGGAGCTCTCTTAGGCTTCTTCCCCACTTTGTTTCTCCCAGAACATATTTTTAAGTTTGATTTACTGGCCCGGCAAGATAGCTCAGTGGACTAAGCGCCTGCTTTGGCAAGTGTAGGGACCAGGGTTCAATCCCCCCGGTTCCATGTGCCCTGCCGGCCTTCCCCCGGGGTATACACAGCCTTTGAGTCAGGGCGTGGTGGCACATGCCTGTAATCCCAGTGCTGGGGAGGCTGACAACAGGAGGATCACCATGAGTCTGATCTGCCTAGTGAGACCCTATACTAAATACATAAAATGAAAAAAAAAACAAAACTAAACTAAATAAATTTGATTTACTGAGTTACAATTTACTTGAAATAAAATTCACACATTTTAATCTCTGAATGAGTTTCAGCCAATATTTACAGTTATGTAGCATATTCCCCTCAGTCACATTATGACATTTTTCCATGACCTTGGCACATTCCCTAGAGCTTGTTTCCACCATCACTTGCCTCCCACCTGGGCCTCCAGAATCCACGGGTCTGCTTTCTGTCACTCCCATTTTGCCTGCTCTAAAATGTCACAAGCGTTATCACGCAGTGTGTGGCCTTGTGCAGCCAGCATCTTCCACTTAGCCACTCGCCTTTAAGACCCACCCATGTCGCTGAATATAATAGTTCATTCGTTACTTATTGATGAGCATCCATTTACCCACTGATAAACATTTGGGTTGTTTCCAATTTCAGAAACTAAAATCTCAGATGAATACAATGGAGGAGTGGTGTGAAGTAAGGCTTAGTTGGAAGGAATAACTAATCTCTGTATTAATTTTTATCTAGTTTGGAAGAGGAAGTGGGAGAAGACAGACAGATAGATAGATAGATATAGATATGTCTAGGTCAGGGATCAGCAAATGTATTCAGTAAAGAGCCAGATGGCAAATTAGCAGGCTTTATGACTCACACAGGCTTTGTGTCAACTTTCACTCCCCTGTGGTAGCAAAGAAGCACCTGCAGACAATAGACTAACCAACACGCGTGACTATTGCCAAGCAAATTTCCTTTATGAACACAAATTGGAATCCCAGCTACTTTTCACATTTCATGAAATAATCTTCCTTTGAACTTTCTTTTTTTTAAAATTTTATTTATGTACTTATTGTCTTTTTTTTATTGTTTATTTTTTACGGCCAGCTCAGCCTGTCCTGGAGGTGGGGCTGCCACAGCATGTGGTGCCAGGGATAGAACCGTGTTCCCTGCGGTTGCCTAACCTTGCCTAAGCAGGCCCTTTAGACTGCTGAACCATCTCGCCGGTCCTCTTTTTTTTTTTTTTTCAAAGGATACTAAATAGTAATTAAAAAACCATCATTAGAACTGATACAAAATTTCACTAAACAAAGTAATAGAAATTCAACAATGTTTGCTGTATTGCATGATATCAACTTCAGGTTAGTTGTTTAGCTTACCAGATATAAATGCACAACATGGCTGAAAACAAAAGAAAACAAAACAACAAAAAGTTATAAGAAGGATCTATGAAGCTTCTACTGGACTTCATCTCTTACAGGTCCTACCACCTTCCACATTGTCACACTGGGGAACAACTTCTCAACACATGAAGTTTTTGGGGCACTTTCCAACCAGATCCAGACTGTAGCATCTAAATCTCAGATTGCTAACTTCCTTTGTGTGCTCATATAGAGGAGAGGTTGCACTAGATTTCTGGTGAAATTTTATAGGGGAATCAACTGCATGCATGAAAGATTTGCCTTCCTGGCCCTATTACCTCCCCAAGTCTAGTAGCATCATCCAGGAGATCAAAGCTTGAACATATGAATTTATTTTAGTTTTTAATATTTTTGTTGTTTTAAAGAGTACAAAATGGTAATAGAAAAAAGAAGCATTAGAAATGATTCAAAATTTCACTAAGTAATAAAAATTCAATAACTGAAAATAAGTTATAAGAAACTAAAAAGAAAAAAGTTTTAAGCATTAACTACTCCTTTCAAAAGGCCAGCAGAAATTGGCAGTACAATTATCCAAATTATCCTGCATACATACATACGCACATATGTATTTTTCCTTCTTTCCTTTGTCCTTTTTCTCATCCCAGTTTGAATTTTTTTTAACTGCTTGAAAACAGTGTACTTGCAGCCAGGCGTGGTGGTGCACACCTATAGTCCCAGCACTTGCGAGGCTGAGGCAGGAGGATTGATGTGAGTTTGAGACCAGCCTGGGCTAGGAAAGTGAGCTCAAGGCCAGCCTCAACTGCATAGGGAGACCCTGCGGCAAAAAGACAAAAACAAGAAGCAAAAAAAAAAAAACCCCACACACAAGCCATGGATTGTTGACTTGATCTAGATGATTTCAAAATATTCTAGAAAATTATGATTAAGTACTATGTTTAGGCCATTTTGTGGATGCCGGATAACTGAGTGTGTGTGGAGGAGCTGAGTTGGAGGGATGCGAGAAGATCTACTGGGCGCGTGTGGTTTTGAAACTCCGCATTTCTAATCCCGGATCTCAAGATGCATCGCGATTCCTGCCCATTGGACCGTAAGGTTTATGTAGGGAATCTTGGCAACAATGGCAACAAGACTGAGCCGGAACGGGCTTTCGGCTATTATGGACCACTGCGGCGTGTGTGGGTTGCTAGACACCCTCCTGGCTTTGCTTTCGTTGAAGCTGAGGATCCCCGAGATGCAGCGGATGCTGTCTGAGAGCTAGATGGAAGAACATTATGTGGCGGCCGTGTCAGGGTGGAGCTATCCAATGGTGAAAAGAGAAGTCGAAATCGTGGTCCTCCTCCTCCATGGGGTCGTCGCCCTCCAGATGATTATCGTGGGAGGAGTCCTTCGCCTCGCCGCAGATCTCCACGAAGGAGGAGTTCCTCTCGCAGCAGGAGCAGGTCTCTTTCTAGAGATCGGAGAAGAGAGAGATCACTGTCTAGGGAGCGAAATCACAAGCCGACTCCATCCTTCTCTAGGTCTCGCAGCTGCTGATCTAGGTCAAACGAAAGAAAATAGAAGATCAGTTTGCAGAAGTGGTGTACAGGAACTAACTTCACTGACGGGAATATGTACAGAAAATCCAAGTTTGGCTTGATATTTCATAAGCTAGATGCATTTTTAAGATATTTTAGCTGTTCACCTTTGTGTCTTGGAACAGTGACACAACAATGTCATTCTCTCTGGTTTGAGGTGAATCGTACAAGGCATGTAATACCAAGAATTGTTACTTCACAGTGTTCCGTTAAGCAAAATTAAATTTGCTTTGAACTTCAGTCTTTCACAGACTGAAAATAAACCTCTAAACTCTGCCTGGTTAAAGTGTGATGTTATAATGTCACAGAAATAAAACTGAAAAAAATTGAACAAGACCCGTGTCGTAGCTTGAGATGATAGTGTACAGACGAGCCACCGGATACAGACAAAGGCCACACTCAAAACTAGGTGAGTGTGCTTTTACAAACGGAATTGGACTTTATCCTGGGCAGAGGTTTCCGGGTTGATATAGAATCAGGTAAATTTTAAGAGTTTACCTATGCTAGGTCACAACGTTCCTTCCGTGAATCTGCCTGTGAGTACACAGCTGTTTATATCTTTATTTGGAAACCAGAGTCATCAAAGAACCAATGTCCTGCGGGTCTAAGGGTGCACTGCAGAGCTGAACTTTTGCGCTACTGTGCAAGATTTTTTTCATGCTGTCATTTGTAATATGTTTTGTGAGACTCTTTGGGATTAAAGTTTTGGTTACAAATTGTTATTTTTTTTTTAAAAAAAAGTACATGTGTTTAACATTTAATCATAAGGCCGGCAAGATATCTCAGTGGTCTAAAGCACTTGCTTAGGCAAGCTTATACAACCGCAGGGACCGCAGTTGGATCCCCAGCACCACATGCTGCACCAGCCCCACTGCCAGGACAGGCTGAGCCAACCATAATATAAATAAATAAAGTTAAAAAAAAAAAACAACTGAACTAACTGTCACCCTCCCAGTTAAAAAATGAAAAAAAAAATAATTATAAGTACTATGATACAGGGGACTGGGGAGATAGCTCAGTCCCCTGGAAAATGCAAGGACCTGAGTTCAATCCCCGGTCCCGCAAAAAAAGAAAAAAAGTACTATGATACAAATGGAACATACAACTTCCAATATAGATAAGGAAAAGCAAAGATATTTAAAAGATTAATGGGGCTGGCAAGATGGCTCAGCGGTTTAAAGTGCTTGCTTAGGCAAGCTTAGGTTGGATCGCTGGCACCACATGCTGCACCAGCCCCACCTCCCAAGGCAGGCTGAGCTGGCCATAATAAAAAAAAAATAAAAATAAAAGATTGATTAGGTGAAAAAATTTTAAAAAGAACAAAGGAGGATGAAGAAGAGGAGGAGATAGAAGAGAGAGAAGAGGAAGGGAAGAAAACAAAATTATAGTCAGGAAACAAAGTAACATGACAAGGATAAATCTAATCATAATAATGGTATAGGAGAAAAAGATTCCCAACTTTGGGGCCAGGAAGATAGCTTAGTGGCTTAAGTCCCTTTAAAACAAGAACAAGGTCC
>PVKN010004745.1:0-15808 GCA_004027915.1 Capromys pilorides
CTGCGCTTGCCAGGCTAGTGCTTATTCTACTGAGCTATCTCCCCAACCCCCATAAGATTGTTTTTCATTATTTAGCTATACGCATTTTTTGTTTATTCTGTATACATGGTCTTTATTAATACATGCTTTACAAATATTTTCTCCCATTCCATGAGTTGTCTTTTCATGTTCTTAAAGATATTTGTTGATAAACAAGCTTTTAATTTTAATGAAGTCTCATTACCTTCTTTTATTTCACAGCTTGTACTTCTTAGCATTGAGTGTTGAATTTTACATATACACTGGCTTTCTGTTTGTTGCAGTCAAGCTGTGTTAGTCGACAGGACCATTTACATTTCGGGGCAGGTCGGCTTAGACCCTGCAAGTGGACAGCTTGTGCCAGGAGGGGTAGTAGAAGAAACAAAGCAGGTAAGCTGTTTTCCCATTTCAGGTTTCCTTTCTATTTCTCTCTAATATTGTCAAGTAATAGGAATCCACTGCCTAATTTCTTGGTAGAGATTAAATGCTTTTTAATCCAAACATGATGGCACATGCCTTTAATCCCAGCACTTGGGAAGCTGAGGCAGGTAGATCACTGCAAGTTCAAGGCCAGCCTAAGCTACAAAGTGAAATCTTGTCTCTAAAACAAAAACAAAGCTTTTTAAACCACTCACTGATTTAAAACAGTTCTTGATTAAAGAACTGCAGCTAGAAATTTAACGAATCATTTAACTAAACAACAATATTCGCAGCTGCCCATCTGGACTAAAGCATCTGCTTAGGCAAAGCACAGCAGCCGGGCTCCGGGCATGCCATGCTGGCCCCACCCCCAGGAGACTGGGCATGGTGATACGTACCTGTAATTCCAGCTCTTGGAAGACTAAAAACAGGAGAATCACTATGAGTCAAATCTATGTAGTGAGACCCTCTAGACCCTACACTGAATACATTTAAAAAAAGAAAGTATTCTCACCTCCCTACCACTAAGGGGACTTTCAACCTGAATTACCAAAATCAAATAACATGTTGCCACTTTGATGTGAATTGAGAAATATTCTTTGCAAGGCCATTGACCTTGCTCCTCTACCTTGCCCCAAAAAAAGTCACCACCTTTTTTTGAAGTAAAAGGTCAATGTTCATCAGTAAGAAAACATCAAAGGTCACACATAACATGTTCTTTTTAAAAAGAATGTATTATATATATCTAATCAAATAATAGAATTAAATTGTGATTTAATGCATTCACTGAGTTGTTTTTAATACCCAACAATAAGAAAATAACTTAAATGTTGGACCAGTGAGATAGCTCAGCAGACCAGGAACGTGCTTAGGCAAGCACAGAAACCAGGGACTAAGTGCCTACTGATCTTTGGCACCGCAGTGCCAACTCCACCCATGGGGCAGGCTGAGCCAAACGGGGACTGGGCACGGTGGTTTGCACCTGTAATCCCAGCGCTGGGGAGGGGGAAAACAGGAGGACCAATATAAGTCTGAGCTGTGTAGTGAGACCCTGTAACAACGAAATATATTTAAAAATTTTAAAAAAGAAAGATGAGTGGCTGCATTTCATGTGACACCAGTGCCTTAGACCTTTTGTGCCTTCATCCCAGGCTCTTACCAACATGGGCGAAATTCTGAAAGCAGCAGACTGTGACTTCACCAACGGTGAGCAGCTGGGTTTTACTTCTCTGTTAATTTCTGTTTGGTTTGTTCTTTGTTTGGGGAGGGTTTTGCTGTTGTTTTTGTTTGTACCAGGGACTGAACTCAGGGCTTTAGCACTGAGCTATATTCTTAACTCTTTGTTTCAGTTTTTATTTTGAGAGTCTTGCTGAGTTGTTACATTGCCCAGGCTGCATTTGCATTGCTGTCCTCCTACTAAGCCTTCCACGGAGCTTGGGATCACAGCCCCAGCTTCCAGTGATATGTCACGCCATGGTTTTGTTGTATTTCAGAGTTGTTTGAACTGGACAGGGTGGCACACTCCTGTAATCCCAGCACTTGGGAGGCGGAGACAGGGAGATGGCCACAAGTTCAAGGCTAGCCTGGGCTACAATGCAAAACCGTACTTCAAAAGGAAAAGTCGCCTTAATGATTGAGGACACAACACCATTCCATTTCACTTTTTCAGTCCCGTTTTAATCAAGACAGGGAAACCTACATCTACTATTTTTCTACATTTTTAATCAGACCAAACAGCTAAGCCTGATGACTATATTTTTCTTCTAGTGGTAAAAACAACCATCTTTTTGGCTGACATGAATGATTTTGGTGCTGTGAATGAAATCTACAAGCAGTGTAAGTAATTTGACTTTATTAGTATTTCGTGTGTTAAAGAGAAATGAATTTGTTAACATAAATAAATGTCCATTAGCATTCCAGAGTGATTGGAGATGCTTCACAAACGGCATCTGTCCTAAAAGAATTAATAGTTTGATTAGAAGCAAACATTATAAACCCACAGAAAACATCTACAATATTTCTATTGCATTTCTAAGATAGTATACAAAAATCTTACAAATCCATTTTCCCCAATCCTAATTGTTTTGCACCTCCCTTTAGGTTTTTAAGCCTCCTAAAAGTTATTTATAGACATGCATTGTATTTACTTTTTTTTTCCTGAGAAGCTGAGACATTCAGCAAGTATTAAGAACTATGTGAATTATATGGCTAAACACGATCAAATCAATGTGAGTTGCTTCTCTAAAATGTTGTGTGTGTCTAAGAACTGATTAGTCCATGAAGCATTCACTAGACTTTTTCTTAAGGAAAGAGGCATTTATTAAATCCAGGGAGCACTTGGGAGGCTGAGGCAGGAGAATTGGTGCGAGTTTGAGACCAGCCTGGGCTACAAAAGTGAGTTCAAAGCCAGCCTGAACTGCATAGCGAGACCCTATCTCAAAAAGACCAAAAAAAAAAAAAAAATCCAGGGAAAACCTTTATAAGTTCAGTAAAGGAGCATTAGCACGTACTAAACGCCCAGTAGGAATGGCATTCATAAAGGCACAGTAATATAAGCACCATTAGTCCAATGACAATAATAAAATGACTGCATTGGGAAGACAGAGAGTGAGAAAGAGCTAATACACTAAGGCTGATGAGCAAGCAAAGAAGGAGCGCTATGAGCACGCTGGCCGGGAGAAAGAAAGTGAGAGCAGGAGAAAGGAAGAGGACAAGGGTCGCCTGTGGATTCGGGGAAGACAGTGGGCATCTGTCTGTCTAACAAGCCTGGCTGAAGTATCTGACTTTGAAAACTAGGCACCTGTATCGATTTGATGAAAAGAAAGGGACAGCATGGTAGGTGAGAGGTGGGCCAGTAGTTGGAGGGAGTGGTGGATTCCACAGATAGACTCACGGAGGATTTTGTTTTGGTTTAGTTTGGGTTTTTTAAATTTAATTTAATTAATTTATATTTTTTAGTTTGGTTTTGATGGAAGCTACTTCAGCATGTTTGTGCAGGAAGGAACATAGGGCCGGGCCTGGTGGCGCACACCTGGAATCCTAGCACTTGGGAGGCTGAGGCAGGAGAATCAGTGCAAATTCAAGACCAGCCTGGGCTATAAAAGTGAGCTCAAGGCCAGCCTGAACTGCATAGCGAGACCCTGTCTCAAAAACACAAAAAAATAAAAATAAAAAAAGGAGTGAACCAGTACCGCATGGAAATAAGAGATGCAGCAGCCGAGGGACTCTCTTGTCCGGGCACTAGCTGGGCCTGAGGCAGGAGCAGGGCCACCCATCCTTGCTGCGAAGCTGAGGAGCCCTGGCAGATGGGGCTGCTAGGGTAGTGGCGCTCTTCTCCTTTTTCTTCTTTCCTTCCCTTCCTCCCTTGTTCCCTTTGTCATTTGAACATTTTTTCCCCATGTCCCAATATCTGTTATACCTGTGGATCCTTATTTACGCTTTTGGTTTCTCACTAGAGAAACAGTGGGATATCTGAACATGTGACTCACTGGTCTTGATTGTATGGTAATAGTACAATAGAGTATCTGGAAACTAAAATGAAATTCTTTTAAATTCAGATTTCCAGAGTAATTTTCCTGCTCGAGCTGCCTACCAGGTTGCTGCTTTGCCCATAGTAAGTACATTTGAAAATGACCCATACACAAGTTTACATTCTATGTTGTGTCCTGGCTACGCCAGACTAAGCAGTGTGAAAGGAAATTGAAAAGTAAAAGAAAGGATATAGTTCTTGTGTTCTTGTTTTTTTGAGATAACATCTTGTTTTGTAGCCCAGCTGGCCTAAAATGCAAGATCCTCCTGCCTCAGCCTCCTGAGTGCTGGAATTACAGTCACTACACCTGGCTTGCTTGCCAGGAATTTACAGGCTACCACTTCATACATATCTCAATATTTTATTTATTTATTTATTTATTATTAGTATTGTTATTATTTTAATGTACTTAGTACAAGATCACACTACGAGGCTTACACTTGTAGCAATCCTCCTGTTTTCAGCCTCTCCAGTGCTGGGATTACATGCGTGCACCACCACACCCAGTCTTGGTGGCCAGCTTAGCAGCCTCAGGGGTGGGGTCAGAGCTGCATGTGGTGCCAAGGGTTAAACCCCAGTCCCTGCGCTTGTGTAAGCAGGCACTTAGTCTGCTGAGCTATTTCACCAGCTCTCCATATCTCAATATTTCATACATGAAAAAAATTAAGAAACCTCATTTCTGCATACTGTGATCCAATCAGGCATGGTGGCACATGCCTATAATCCCTGCACTGGAGAGGCTAAAGCGGGAGGATTGCCATGAGTTCGAGGCCATCTCGGGCCACATAGTGAGTTCAAGGCCAGCCTGAAGTACATAGTAAGATGCTGTCTTGAATAAAGTCAGCCAAGGGCCGGCGAGATGGTTCAGTGGTCTAAAGCGCCTGCTTAGGAAAGCTCAGGCAACTGCAGGGACTGCGGTTCGATCCCCGTCACCACATGCTTCGCCAGCCCCACCACCAGGGCAGGCTGAGCGAGCCATAAAATAAATAAAGAAAGAAACAAACAAATAAATAAGTAAATAAATAGAAAAAAGTCAGCCAAAATAAACTTTCTTTCCTTTAAAAACATTAGGCCTTGTAAATCACATTATTTAAATGGGAGAGAAATTCCTCGGTGTAATGGCACATAGCTATAATCTCAACATTTGGGGGGCTGAGGTAGGAAGGTCACTATGAGCTTGAGGCCAGCCTGGGCTACATAGTGACCTCAATGGGACCCTGTCTCAAAAAACTATTCTGTAGCCAGGCATGGTAGCACACACCTGTAATCCCAGCACTTGGAAGGCTGAAGCAGAAGGATCACTGTAAGACTGAGACCAGCCTGGGCTACAAAGTGAGCTCAAGGCCAGTCTGTACAGTGAGATCCTATCCCAAAAGACAGAGAGAGAGACAGAGAGAGAGAAAGTACTAGAGCAGCTGTGTTGTTTTGAAGTTACTTAGAGGACTATAAATTTAAGGTAGGTTTTTCAGTTCTGCACAAAAGTCTCACTTAGTTGTTGTTTATAAGGCATCGAACAACGCTCTCCAAGCCAGGGGCACATGCATTGCTCACTGCCCTGGTTGGGCCTCTGAGCTTACTGGAAGCTCTTTCCTGTGCCCCTGAGCCACACAGTGGCACAAGGGGAGGTCAGGCATAAAGCTGCCCCTAGCGGAATTCTGCCACAGTTGTCCACTAAAGAAAACGTGTCTCCCAAGAGTGATGTTTTTATTCATTAGTTGCTGTGTGCAGTGACTTTTATATCAAATTTACTAAAATGTTGGGTTTGGTAAAAGGAGCTCTCAACTTGGACATGGATTTTTCATTGTTTGGGTTTTTTTTTTTTTTTTTCCTTTGATTTTTGAGACAGGGTCTTGCTGAGTAGTTCAGGTTGGTCCTAGGCTGGCCTTAAACTAGCTGCAGTCCTCCTGCCTCAGCCTTCCTGCCTCAGCCTTCCTGGTGCTGGGGTGAGAGATGGGTGCCATCACTTGGCGCTGAGACATGGGTTTAACCCTGTGCTGTTTTCTCGGCCTGCCTCATCTTTGGCTCGTGATTTTATGCGTTAGGGAGCACCTGTGGCTAAGTGGGCTGCCACCAGCGTGGACTGAGCTAACCTATATGAGTGTGGCGGGTGTGGAAACCTGGCCTGTTGTAGCTTTCTGGTGAATATTCCTCCTCCTTTGTTTCTTTGCAAAGTATAACACTGAAAGTATCATGTTGCTGATAGTTGCATGTTTGGGGCAGGTATTACTCAGCTCCCTTAACTGGTTCAGAATTCTGGACTGTGGCCTCTCCTTTCCTTGCAGGGAGCCCGTGTGGAGATCGAAGGAGTGGCTATCAAAGGGCCTCTCACAACAGTGCGACTCTGAGCCGCGCAGGGCTGTCTCCCTGGGAATTTCCATCTTGGCTTCGGATCAGTAGCTTAATTCTCCTGTTTTTGGTTTTTGTAACTTAATTTTTATAACCCGTGTTGGAAAGAGCAAGTGTGACTAAACCACCCGACATTAAGGAAATTCCACCTCAGGAGATTTGACGTGAGTGGGAGGCTAGAAGATGAACCCACGGATGCTGGGGGGCTTCCACTCCTGCGCGCTCGCCCTGCATGCCGGCGGCAGCGCCATGAGCCGCAGAAAGAAGAGCCGGTCCCGGGAGATGGCGCGGAGCACACCTAAGGCAGTTAATCCTGCTAATTTAGCGAAGTGAAATATTTAGTTCTCATGTTACACATATGATTGTGCTTTTGTTTGAGTAAAATTAAATTATTCAAACTACAGGTGAGGGTGAAAAAATGGACCAGAATTTTATGAAGATGATATTTTTCTAATGGCAATAAACTGGACATGCCCCCTTCTCTTGGTGTGATTTTGTTCACTTAGTCTTTAACAGCATACACGTGATAGCATTCCCTGATAAAAGGAGAAGGAGGAACCCTGAAGTTAAGTCTATTTTATTCTCAAAGCTTATTTTTTACTTTGTATATTCTTTTTTTTTAGGTACCAGGGACTGAACTCAGGACCCTGTACTTGCCAGGCAGGTGCTTACTCTACTGAGCTATCTCCCGAACCTCTTGTACATTATTTCTTGCTTTCTTTTTTCTTTTCAATCTTGGAGATAGAGACACCATATTGCTGTGTCGCCTGGATTGGATGCCTAAACCAAAACTGTCATCCTGCCTCAGCCTCCATAGTGGCTGCGATTACAGGAGAGCCTTTGACCTTGGCTCCTTAAAGTATTTCAGTAGTTTCAGTCAACTAATAAGTACTTCTTCCTTGTACAATAAATCCCAATACAGAATTAAAGAAATTAAAAAAGGAAGTCCCCCCTTCCTCTCCATTCCACCAGCCACCCCACAGAATCAAACCACTGCTGGGTTTAAGACTTGAATTTTTGCTTTGTTTTGTTTATTTACATAAATGGAACTACATATATTATTTTAAAGATATTTTCTAGCAAGAGAGAGATCTTTTTTGTTGTTGCTGCAAAACACCTCAAATTTTACTCATAGTACAAAAGTAAGTAATGAATTAGCAGAATGGCTTATTTTCCTTTAAAACCAGAAGAGCCAAATGAAGGGAAAAGAAGAACAGATTCTCATTTTCACTGTAAAAAAATGAAATCAAAAGTACACATTAGGAATTGAACTGTTTTTTTCTTCTTTGTAGAGATGTGACTTGTTTCCAGGCCAGCAGTAGCCTACCAAACACTGTGCTAAGTTGACAGGTGACCAACTGAGAGGCGTATAGGGAAAGGATTCTGTGTGTGTGTGTGTGTGTGTGTGTGTGTGTGAAGGAAACCAAGCTTTATTATGCCAGTGCCCCAGAGGAGCGCCACACTCCCAAGTCTGAGCCCTGAACATGGTTTTCATGGGCCTCATCTAGGGCCTGTGGTGCCATGGGGAAGCAAGCTAAAAGGTGGAAGCAGAACAAAGGGGGCTACTCCAGTGGGGCAGCCTGCAGCCGCGCACACTTGCATAGCCATGGCCTACTGTGTAGTGAGACACCAGGGTACGTGAGACTGCCTGCTCATCACACCAGGGTGTAGCTGGTGTGGGAAGAGGAGGGGGATGCAGCAAAGGCACATCTTCTGCGTTGAAAAGCTTTATTTTTGCCTAGCAGGTTGAGAGTGGAGATTATGCTGGGGAATATAGTTTCTATTTGGCGAAGCTCCCAGGAAGTCAGAGATTATGCAGTTGTGAGGATAAAGGCTGGCACCTCCCAGAGTCCAGAGCACCTGGGCTACTTCAGGCTCGAAAAAGTAGGACACTGTCACTTCAAAGGACAGTTCCATGCCATAGTGGCAGGGCTCCTGTGTGTCTGTTGCTTACTTCATCCTGCATCACCAGCCACCTGCACCGTGAGCAAATAACTCTTCCTTTATGCTGTAAGCCTCTGAGCCCATCGACTCTCACAGTGACAGCAGGGTAGCTTTAGTCCGTTTGCAGCATGCACATCCACACAAGTGTAGGAAGTGGGTTTTTTTTTTTTTTCACAGTGCTGACAACTACACAGCATGCAGCATACAATACCTGGATTTTTAAGAGGGTAATCATGTAACTTCCAAGATCATATCCACCAGGTCAGCCAGAGTATTCATTTATACAAATATTGTCTTGAAAATAATGGTTAGCCTGCAAGCAGTTGCAGGGGCTGGGGTTCGATCCCCAGGCCTGCCATGCTGGCCCTGAACCCAGGGCTTGCTGAGACGTCAATTGAGACTGGGCATGGTGGTGCATGCCTGTAATCCCAGCTCTTGGGAGGCTGTAAACAGGTGGATCACCACAAGTCTATCTAGTAGTGAGACCCTGAATACCCTGTAGACCCTGAATACCCTGTACACACACACAAAAAGAAAAGAATGTTTAGACTTCTAGAAACAGGGAGATGGTCAGGACAAGCAGGAGATGCTGTTACAAGAACTGAAGAGAGATGGAGTGGATTGTCAATGAAACTTTCAGGTAAAGGACGTTTCAGCCTCTCCTCCAGCCAGGACAGCAGTCAGTAGATTGTGAGAAGAGATTTCATTTTTAAAACTACTGTGGGGCTGGGGAGATAACTTAGCAGTCTAAGTACCTTCCTGGCAAGCACCAGGACCCAAGTACCTGGTGCCACAGGCTGCACTGGCCCAAGGAAACCCTGGATGCACCAAGCCAGCCACTGAAATTGGGTATGGTGGTCCATGCCTGTAATCCCAGTGCTGGGGAGGCTGAGACAGGAGGATCACTATGAGTCTGAGCTACATAATCAGATCCTGTACCAGATTTTTTTTTTTAACTTGAGATTTTTTTTTTTTTTGGCTGGCTCCAGCTGCCTTAAGGGCAGCTCTGGTACAGCATATGGAGCTGGGGATCAAACTGCAGTCCCCTGCAGCTGACTGAGCTTGCCCAAACAGGTGTTTTAAACAACTGAGAGAAAACAACAAAAATTGAGTTAACCAGCCAGGCCCCCCAAAAAATTTTAAAAAATATAATATAAAACTACTGTGGAAAGACTGGGGATTTAGCTCAGCAATAGAATACTTGACTAGCAAGCTGGAAGCCCTAGGTTGTCCTCAGCACTAAAAACAAGCAAAATAAAAATAAACCTCAATGAAAACTACTGTGGAGTGTGTGGGAGGCTGAAAATAAGAAGATCACTACCAGTCCGATCTGTGTAGTTAGACCCTGTAAACTCTGTACTAAATGCATTTTTAAAAAAAAAGGAAAAGAAAACTACTATGGAGTAGATTTCATGTGGATATTCAGTGTTTTCAGAATTATATTACAACAGCTTGGCATGGTGGCACAGGCCTATAATCCCAGCACTTTGGAGGCTGATACGAGAGGATTACCATGAGTTCAAGGCTGACCTAGGTTACACAACGAATTCAAGGCCAACCTGAACTACATAAGGAGACCCTGTCTCAAAAAAAGAAAAAAGAAAAATTACCACAGTGCCACCGTGACATCCTCACACCTACCATAACACATAACACAGGATTCTGTGTTGGACCGTGAAGAGTGGCTGTGGGAAAAGCACAGAATGCAGAATAGGGATTGCTGCCAGGGTAGGGAAGATCACGCTTATAAATCAGTGCAGGGTAGGCCTCCCTGAGATTACAGTGAAGTTAAAAATGTTAGTCGATATTTATTGAACTTTTTAAAACTTTTTTTAAAGGTCCTCATATGGCAAACAGGAATGGTTTTATCATGGAGAACCAGCTCCCTGTTCCAACTTGATCAGTATAAGCACGCATATTTATTATACATTTTATATTTTCAAATTCAGACTAGTGACGGCCAGGCATGGTGGCACCTGCCCATTATCCCAGCACTCAGGCTGAGGCAGGAGGATCACCTGAAGTTTGAGGCCAGCCTGGGCTACAATGTAAGTTCAAAGCTATCCTGAAGTAGATGGCAAGACCCAGTCTCAAAAAAAAAAAAAAATCAGGCTTGTAATATTTTGTTTAGGATATATAGTCTATGTTCATCTGGGAGACTGGCTTTTCTGTTCTAGAAAAGACTTTATGGCTGTAAACATCTGCCCTTGAATGCTTGAGAGAGCTGAGCTGGGCTTGGGGTGATGGTTTGATCTTCACTTTATTGGGGACTAAATCCAGGGCTTTCATACTGAGTTACATCTCCACGGTTTTTCTTTTTTTTTTTGAGACAGGGTCTTGCTAAATTTCCAAGGCTGGATTTGAACTTGTGATCCTCCTGCCTCAGCCTCCCAGAGTTCTGGG
The DNA here is from genome assembly GCA_004027915.1 of Capromys pilorides. NCBI lineage: Eukaryota > Metazoa > Chordata > Mammalia > Rodentia > Capromyidae > Capromys > Capromys pilorides. The sequence continues at coordinate 10,661 of PVKN010004745.1, forward strand.
ATTCCAGACACACCAGCATGCCTAGCTTGGCTGGATGTTTTGAGAGAGGGAAATGTTTCAACCAGTGGAATTTCAGGAACACTCAAGTTTTCTGGTATTTTCTTCAGTGCCAAGTTAACTGACATGTTAGTGGCTGATCAGTATGTAGTATCTTCTTTCTGCACAAAATACAATCACTAGATACTGTTAAACGTGAAGTACTTCATGTTGGCTTTTCAAGCATGTTTACAGATAAAGCCATCTCTTGGAAACATGAGATACCTTAAAAGGTCACCCAGATTTCCTTACTGTTGTATTCCTTACCTTTGATGTAGATTGTTTTTTTCTCAAATGCCATGTGGATCATAAATCTTACACATTTCTGTAACAACAGTTCAGATAAACATATGAAGTATCTTAGTTACTTTGCTTATTGTGAGACAAAATGCCAGCCACCCAAAGTTAAAGAGGGAAGGTTTATTACCTCTCACAGTTTGTGGAGGTTTCAGTCCATAGTTGGCTGGCTCTAAGGCAGGGCACCACAGCAGAGGAGAAACACTTCACGTACAGCAAGCAGCAGCAGTGAATCTCCCTTTTCCTTTTATCCTATCTACGATCATTTTTTTTTTCATTATTACTTTTATTATGGTTGACTCAGCCTGCCCCGGAGGGTGGGGCTGGCACAGCATGTGATGCCAGGGATCAAACTGAGGTCCCTGCAGTTGCCTAAGCTTTCCTAAGCAGGTGCTTTAGACTGCTGAATTATCTCACTGGCCCTCATTATTATTTTTATTAAAATATCCTTTTTTTTTTCTTGGTACTGGGAATACAACTCACAACCTTGAGTTTCTCAGACAGGCACTGTGCCCTGCGCTACATCCTCAGCTTAATGACCACAATCCTTTTGGGTGGTGCCATCCACCCCAGGGTGGGGCCTCTGTTGTCAGGAAGTCCACTCAGCCAACCCCACAGGTAAACTAATTCCAGTCAGTGAACTAATTTAGCATCACATACCCTTAATCCACATTCACACACCCTAGGTCCAGCCACTTCTGAAAAGCCCCACCTATGCCTAGATAAGGATTTGTGGGGGACATTTAAATATAAAGCCATCACATCAAGATAGGCTTTCAGACACTTTATTAGTTCTAATAATATTTATCCACCAACATTATAAATGGTGAACCAATAGTAGAAAACAATTTTATAAAAACTTTGGCCATAATTTCCCAATAGCCAATTTAGTTATAAGGAAACTACTGTGATTTGTATATATGAGAATAGAAAACACTTTTGTCAGCAACAAATATTCCCAGAATGCCAGGTTTGTATAAGGCCCTGAAGACAACATGACCTCTACACTACCCTTCCTGCCCTCCAAAGGGCTTACAGTCTTCTCTCACATCTCCCATTTGTTTAGCAATTGTAAATTATTTAAAAATCATTCTTGAGTGAGCTGTCCCTCTATCATCAGTTATAAATTATAATAAGCCAAGTGCTAACACATAAGGCATGGTTGCTTCTGCTGCAGCACTAAATTCAGCAAGAGTTTCCAGAACCTTCTCTCCAATGGGTTCCAGTGAAAGGAACTCAGAAGTGCTACTCAGACTCTCAAAAGAGTTAACATTTCATTAATCCTTATGTTTTGGCTAAGTTATTACAAGTTCTGCAACTAAAAAACAAACTCCCTCATACACATCAACATGCTAACAGAGATGATTTATTTGAGTATGACTCCATCTTTTAAATTTATATTTCTGAAGTTTCTATGAACATGTATTTATTTATTACTAAGAAAAGAAAAACATTATAATAAATCTTTCTTTGCAATTATTATCTAAATAACCACTCTGTGTCTGATGCAAGGGCCTAGACAAAAACAGTGTTATTTTTACCAAAGAAAAAGCCTTTTTCTGAGGCATGAGGACTACCAAGTTCAGACCCAGCTTAGGTATCTTAAGGACTTCCAACACCCTGTCTCAGACGTGTAGATCATGCAAAGGACCTAGGATCAATCCCTATCACCTTAAAAAATATTTTTTTAATAATGATGATATCGGCTATCATAAATCAACCAACAACAAATGTTGGAGAGGCTGTGGGGAAAAAGGAACCCTTCTCCACTGCTGGTGGGAATGCAGACTGGTGCAACCATTATGCAAAGCAGTGTGGAGACTCCTTAAAAAACTAAGAGTTGGAAATCCCATTCAATCCAGCTATCTCCCTACTGGGAATTTTCCCAGAAGAACTAAAAACATCATATCATAGTAATATTTGTGCACCTATGTTTATAGCAGCACAATTTGTGATAGCCAAATCTTCAAAACAATCAAAATGCCCATCATCTGAAGAATGGTTGAAAAATATGTGGTATTTTTATACAATGGAATATTACTCAACTATAAAGAATGAGAAACTAGAAGACTTCATATATAAGTGGATGTATCTTGAGCATATACTCATAAGTGAAATAAACCAGACCTACATTTGTAAATGCCATATAGTCTCCCTAGTGTGAGAACTCAAAAGAAGAAATCAAAATGGAAAGGCATAACACAGCTGAGTGGAAATCAAGAACTTAAGGACTGAACAACAAAGAGACAGCAAGCAGAATAGATAAGAAACATAGCAGGAGAAAAACCATGCACTCATGTACACAGGATGAATTAGACAATGGTCCTAAGAATCTCCAACAGATTTTTCACACTGAGGATAGCAATGTATAACACTAAAACTATGCTTGGAATGCCTGTCATTCTGGTCTTTTAGATGTGTGCTGCTTCTAAAGTAATTTCATTTATTGCTGTACTCTCCCTCTAGTAAATGGTTGCTTTACAAGAAAACAAAAAAGGGTATTGAAAGAGAGTAAGAGACAAGGAAAAAAATAATAACAATGCTGATAATGCAGGCAATCTGAAAGGAATCCATGCTGATTCAGAATAACTACCAGCTGAAATCAGCTGATTTGTCCTCCCACTGAACTGACGGGTGTGGCGATGCTTGGAAAGGGCCTGTGAGTCTGTGACTCTGAGTGAGGAGCTGGGAGTAGCAGCAATATTCACAACATGGGGTGCTGGTGATCCCTAACAACCACACTGTAAACCCTAGTAAAGTTATTTAACAATATGTCAAAGGTTCCCTAATGAGAAATGTGGGTGACACATTTTCCTTTTTCCAATTCTTAATTCAAGTTTGAAATAAAATCTTCATTAAAAGTGATGTGGGGCGGGTGACATAGCTGGACTGGTGAGATAGCTCAGCGGTCTAAAGCGCCTGCTTAGGCAAGCTTAGGCAACCACAGGGACTGCAGTTCGATCCCCGGCACCACATGCTGCACCAGCAGGGCAGGTTGAGCTGGCCATACATAAATAAATAAAGTTCAAAAAAAAAAGTGATGTGTCTACTCAAAAACTGTGATCCTTCCTGGGAGTTCTTACTCTAAAATCTAAAGGAAAAAAGGAGTAAAATCACAGGTCAGCCCTAAACTTCTACACCAGGTCACCCAGAGGGGCAGACACTTCCAGCCAAGAGTTTCGGGGTCTATGTATTTCCTAGACCATGCCTGCTAGTTCGGTTTGGTTTTGAGCTAGGAATTCACTATAGAGTTTAGGCTGGTCTTGAACTCACTGTGCAGACCAGGCTGGCCTTGAACTTGAAGCAATCCTCCTCCCTCGGCCTCTGATGTGCTGAGCCAAGCACGCCCTGGAAAATTTTCATAGTGGAAACAGAGAATGCTTTTTGAGAAAGAGTTCTTTCAAGAATGAGTCTGAAATGGTTGACATATTGTGTCCACTTGAGAAGTTTAGAAGTTTAAGTGGCTTAGCAGGGGATCAGGGTCCCCTCCTTTTTAAATATCCTCATCCTGTGGAAGAGAAGGGCACCGAGATGATGGGAGGGCCACACCCACCCTACTGGGTAGCCTGTTTCCCATATAAGGGAGGAAAAGAGGCTTGACCTCCCCCCTTTGCCCTTGTTGCTTTTGCTGTCTTCTGCCACCCTGAACTGATGCCCCAGTGCTGTGCCACTCTGCCTTGGAGCCAGCTGATTATGGACTGAAACCTCCACAGACTTTGAGTTAAATAGACCTTTCTTTTCTAACTTTAATATCGAGTATTTTGTCCCAGCAACAAGAAAGAAGTAACCAAGACAGAGTTCTAAATAGATCTCTTTAACATAGATCAGAGATTTAAAAAATAATACTAAGAAGCCACCCATGAGAGAATGGACCTTTCTGCTTCTTAATCAAATTAATCCTATTTCAAGGCTCACTATAAAGGACAATTTCACTAATGAGCATGATTATATTTTACATAAAGCCCTAATTTATCTTTTTCAAATTTTATTTTTTTAATAGACAGAAAAACTAGATATTTGTGAAGCACAATATGTTAATGTTTATATGCATTCTGACATGATTAAATCATTTCATATATTCATATATTTATCAGTCACATACTTATCTACCTTGATGTTTTCTACTTACTGCATACTTACATAAAAATTCCTTCTCATTAGGGGAAAACCTTTGGGTTGAAAAAACTGTATGTCAGGGCTGGGGAGATAGATCAGTGACATAAGCTTCTGCCTGGAAAGCACAAGGACCCAAGTTCAACCCCTGATACCACATGCTGTGCCAGCCCCAAACCTGGGCACGAGGCCCTAGAACCAGGCATGGTGGCACACACCTGTAATCTCAGCGCTGGGGAGGCTGAGACAGGAGGATCACTACAAGTCTGAGCTGCATAGTGAGACTCTGTATCAAACGAATAAAAACTGAAAAATAGAAAAAACTGTATGTCAGGCTGAGGACGTACTTATTGGTAGAGTGCTTGCCTAGGGGTGTGAGGCCCTATAATCAATCCCTAGCACTGAAAATAAAAAGAAAACAAGAGAAGTTCATCAAAAAGTAAGTTATATCAGTTACTGACTTTGCCTTGAGAACACTGCTATTATTTTTAATTACACCCAACATAAAACTGTTCACTGCGTTTGAGCAGTCTGGACATAAAAGCGAACTTTCCTCAGTTTCCCAGATGGGACTGGGTCAGTGTAATATAAATTCATTTTTTAAATGTATTATTTTCTAGTGAACCCTGGGTATTAGTCATTGATCCAACAAATGTTCAGGATATCTGTCTTGCTCCTTTAAAGACACTAAATGCTTAAATT
>PVKN010004745.1:15908-32787 GCA_004027915.1 Capromys pilorides
CTCCCTGAGTGTTGGGGATTGCAGGTGTGCACCACCACACTCAGCTCTAGGAACTCCTTTTTTTTTTTTTCTTTTCCTTTTTTTTGTGAATTTAGGACAGGGTCTACAGGGTGTATAGGGTCCCACTACACAGATCAGACTCGTAGTGATTCTCCTGTTTTCAGCCTCCCATGTGCTGGGATTATAGGAGTGTGCCAACACACCCAGTCACATGCCAGGAACTCCTTTTATTGTTTAACTGAACAAAGGCATAACTAATAAGCCAAAGGCGTAAACTAATATTAAAAAGGGAACAAAGTTTATATACTCTTCCTATGTTCTATATTCCTCTGATTAATTATAAATCACCTCAGTAAGTCATTTTAATGTAAACTCCAAAGTAAAAGGGTCTAGTTAATTCATCTGGGCAGTTACCTAAAAGCATATATTTACAATACCATAAAGAAACCAAATATTTCTAGACTCCTACTGTGATATAAGCACTGGGCACTTAAATGTGGACACATTAACTATGATATTATTTATTCGGTTATTTATCAAAACTCCTGACCAGTTCTGAGTTCAAACCCCGGTGCTGAAAAAAAAAAATTCTGGCCAATTTTGGAAGAATTCTTGAAAAGTGACTTTCTGTGATGCATCATTTTAATATGAATGACATTATTAATGCTTTTTAAAAATCTTGCTGTCACCTCCTTTCCACTTTTAAAACCTAATATTAAATAGCAGTCATCTAAAAAATAACTAGGGCCCAGGAAGACTCCACATAGGCAATAAATCTAGGTTTTAATTCTTGCTATTTGTTGTCTCTGAAACACTTCAACGTCACTCAGTTCAAAATGCTTTTGGTGCTAGTCAGGAAGATAACACCAGCTACACCACACTTGAGTAAATGAACAGCTGATTCCAAATGGCACATAGAAAATGTGGAGCCTTTCACTGTAAAATTTAAACAAACAAACAAAAAAAAACTTCCTCTTGGGCCAGCACCAGAGTTTGCATTTCTTTGGAAAGCGTTGTTAATATTTAATATGCCATGAGGCACAGGGTCTGTGGCAGCAGGTAGAGGTAATTAGATGAAATACTCCCCAACATTCCTACCAGTTCTAGTTCCTGTGACAGGACAGAAATATGAAACATACTCCACTCAAGGGCTTTTGGTATTAATCAATCTTGTCCCACTGTAATTATGCTGTGTAAGCTTTATGATGACATCTTTAAAATGGGCTAACTCCTTTCTCCAGCCACCTATGCCTGTAGGTTTATACTTTCTTTTTAATGTTTCATTTTTTATGCTCAGAGGACCCATTGTTACCATCACTAAAGTCACCATCCCCTGCATAAATGATCCTATACCCTAGTTTTCATTTGCTCTGACTATTGTAATTTCAAATGTATAATTATCCGAAGTAGCTAAAAAAAAAAAAACCTTCCCAGCTTAGCAGTTTTATACAAAAATACAATCAAGAGCATGGTTCCAACAGCCTATTATCACATTTCCCTTATGAAACACGCAGCTGTAGCAGATGGAGCCACGGCCACAGGTGTCACTGCCGTTCGTCCCTCTCCCCTCGCACACCATGCTGTGTCTGCCCTCTTCTGTCATCACCCGTATCTATGTGGCTGCTGAAAGATCCACAGCTTCTCCTGTTTCTTCTTCTTTTGTTTCAGCCTCTTCATTTACTTTCTCGTTCTCCGTCTCTGTTTCCACCTTTTCTCCCGTCTCATCTGTGAAAGTAACCGAAGGACACAAAGAGATACGCATTACTGTTGCGTCAGCAGCACGTTTCTTTAGTGGTATAAGAAAGGCACTTTCCCCGGTCCCTCAGGCTCTCAATGGCCACTGTCAAGTTGCTTAACGTGTCCAAGTCTCGGCACGCTCCTCAATAAAATCAGGATGCAAAATGCCCAAGAAATAGCAGTGGAATACTTTACAATAGCAAGTTTAATTTGTATATATAAATCAAAAAGTCTAGAGATGCCTCAAAATCTTTTATTTGGCCTTTACGGTTGCTAACATTTAAAAGTCAGGACAAGGCCTGTGCAAATCTGTTGCTCTAAAAAGTTGGTTTCGGACATGTCAGTCCCTATTCCCATAGCCAGAGCCAAGCAGCCGCTCCTTCTGTTCACCAAGACTCCATGGGCTCCCCACAAGAGCTGATGTGCACCCTCACTTAACTCACTTTCAGATTCAAGGCCCCAAAACTTCTGATTTTGCCAGCTGTAGTCTAGAAGCATATGCCTTTTATTTTATGTTATGTATGTATTTGGTACAGAGTCTCACTACACATCTTGGTAGCGATCATCCTGTTTCAGCCTTCCCAGCGCTGGGAATACAGGCATGTGCCACCACGCCAGTCCCGGTGGCCAGCTCAGCACACCTGTGGGCAGCGCTGGTACAGCCTGTGATGCCAGGAATCGAACCCCAGTCCCTGCACTTGTGTAAGCAGGCACTTAGTTTGCTGAGTTGTCCTGCTGGCCCTAAAACTCAGAAATTTCAATGTGATCTTCAATGTTCGAGTCTACTGACCATCAAACTCTAGGTCAAAAGCCTAGACGCATGGGCCAGCCAAAGAGCTCAGTGGATTAAAGCGCTTGCTTAGGCAGGTGCAGAGGCTGGGGTTCTATCCTCAGCGTGCTGTGCCCGCCCCATCCTGCTGAGACGGGGCAGTTGAGGCTGGGCGTGGTGTTGCGCCTGTAATCCCAGCACTTGAGAGGCTGAACACAGGCTGATCACTACGAGTCTGATCTACGTAGTGAGACCCTGTAGACCCTTACTAAAAGACATAAAACGAAAAAAGAAAAGCCTAGCCACGGATTTTTCGAAAAGCTTTAGAGAACATAAGCTGGAAAGCTGAGCCCAGCGTCGACGGGATGCCCACTCCTCAGGCACGGAAACCAAGTGGGCTTCGACCCCGGCAAGGGCCTCGCCGCTGCGCGCGGTCTCCCTGGGCACCTGGACGGCTGCGCCTCCCGCAGCCTAGCGTTTACCTTCAGCGCGGGGCTCCTCTCCAGCCGTGGGCCTTTCCCCGTGGACTTCCGCACGCGCTGCCGGCTCCGTGGTCCCCTCTGGATGCTCCGCGCCTCCAGCTCCTCCTGCGGGTGGAACCTGCGTGAGGATTCCGGGATCCTGCGCAGCTGCGTGGACGGAGGGAGCGCTCACCGCCGGAGGCGGCGCGGGCAGCCGTTCATCCAGCGCTTCCCCGGCGGCGTTCTCTTCGGGTATCGGCCGCAGCGGCCCAGGCTGCGCGTCCTCTCCCGCTGCGCGCTGCAGCCGCGGCTCTGCAGCGGTTGCCGCGCACGGACTTCCCTCCGGTACCGCTGGCTGCTCGCTGCCCTCGGGCGCCGGTTCTGGAAGCTGGGCCTGCACCTGCGTCTCTCGCCCGGATGCTTCTGGAAGCGGCTGCCCCGCAGCGGCCTGCACCTGCGCTCCTCTCTGCTCTGCAGCGGCGGGCACCACCTGGCTCTCTTCCGGTGTTCCTGGAGCTCCGCTCTCGTGGGGGGCAGACCCTAGAAGCGGGGGCTGTGCCTCTGCGCCCACCGCCTCTCGGGGCTGGGGCTCTCCAGCTGTTTCCAGAGGTGGGCTGCTTCCCGCTGTCGCTGCGGGGCCCATCGGTCCCCTAGCTTGTGCCTGCGGATTCTCAGCACCTTCCCCTGCTCCTGGGGCGTCCCCCACTCCTGCTGTGCCTGAGGCCTCCAACTCCGCATTTTCCTTTGAAGACTGAGCCCCCAGCGCTGTTTCCGCGTCTTGCGCCCTTGCTTCTCTTCCCGGGGCATCGTCTTTGCCGCCTGGCTGAGGTGGCTGAGATTCCTCCCGGCCCTCTGGAGGCCGGGTCTCCTCGGGGGGACCTGACAGCTCTCCAGCATCCTTCGTGGGTGCTACGGCCTCCGCCGGGGGCAGGGAACCGCGGGCTTGGACCCCATTGGCCGTGGGCATCACCGATGCCTTGGGCTTCTCTGCTGGGGGGAGGCTCCCCCTCGGCACGTTGCCGCGGAAAGCAGGTTCTCTGCCTCTCGAACATGGTTTGGGTTGGGCGGTGCAGGACTCGCTTTCTTCTGTAGTAGGAAAACATTCGTTTGAAGTTGCTTTTTTGATCATTCATTAGGAAAAGAAAAAAGAAAACAAAAACAAATTATTATTTTGTTTTTGTCCTGAGAAAGTGAACTAAAATGAAGAGGAGGAGGAGTCGACACTTCAGATGTCCAAGGATTCCCTGTCCAAGTCAGGGCCTGTCCACAGCCTAAGCACCTCCCCTCCGACTTTGGGCCCCCAAGCACTTGTCTCCGCCTGCCCTGGCCCTTCTGGGGCTCCTGCTGTGTCCTCGCTCAGCACTGTGCTGGCCCTTGCTGGGTCCCTGAACCCTACCCTCATGGAAGGTTTCCCTTCCCTCCAATGCAGAGCGCTCTGCCCAGCAGCGAGCGGCCAGAGAGAGAGACTGCAGGCTTCAGCGGCGGGGTGGCACCGCCTGGGCTTTGCATTGTTTTAGGGCCATGGCGGGAAGGAAATCCAGCTGCTCGGAGACAAACCCTGTATTCCCGGCTGTGGACGTGGGAATGGAGCCGCCCACCAACTCATGTGACCAGTGAGTCTCCCAGGCCAACAAGCAGGCATCTTGGCCCAAGACGGGTGCAAAGATGCACCAGGGAATTTAAGATAGGTAGTATGTTTACACTCATCGACCCCTTCACTGGACTTCTGGAAATGTACCCTAAAAACACAAAATTCTTCAGGAGAAAAATAGGGCATTCAAGAATTCTTTATAACAGCAAAAGTTAGAAGACAAGTTAAAAACCTAATACACTGAGGACAGATGAATCAATATTCCCCTGGGTGGAATATTACTGTACCATGAAAAAAGATAATTGTGTGACCCAGTCTCAAATATATATATATATATATATATATATATATATATATATATATATTCATGAAAACCACATATTAAAATAAGAAAACAATTATGAGTAAAAACCAAATGCTCCTGGGTTAGGTTGAACCAGTGACAGTGTTTGTGGCTCAAGGGGTGATGTACAGCTAAGAGCTCGGCGAGTTCCCTGTCTGCTTTCTGTACAGTATGATCACCACCGAGAAGGGAGGAAGGGGGTGGAGGAGAAGACAGGGAGACCAGAGAGGGGTAAAAAAAATAGTAGAAGCTCCATGCCTGTGATCCCACCATTGGGAAGGCTGAGGCAGGAGGATCGCTGCGAATTCGAGGCCAGCCTGGGCTACAAAGTGAGTTCAAGCTCAGCCTGGCCTGCATAGCGAGACCCTGTTTCTAAAAGAAAAAAGGGGGGAGGGGAGATAAAATGTTACAAAAGACCCCTCTGTAGTTATGGTTCATGTCTAGTTGTCCCCCCAAAGCCTCATGCAATCATGGGATGGGGACTTCTAGAGCTTGAGACTTGAGTCATGATCCACTGGGATTATGTATTTTAGTACTGATGGGACTATGGGTCTGAGTCCTTCTGGGATTATGGGTGTGGCCTAAGGCAGATAGGCTGAAGCAGAGAGCCTGACTGGGATATAAAGAGAGACAGAGAGACAGACTCACGCTGTTGCTCTGTTGCCCTCTGCTCCCCTGGTTGTTCCGTTGCCTCTGTCACCATATTGTTGCTGTTCCACTGCCATGAACTGATGCTCTCTGCCCTGTTCCACTCAGCCTTGGGCCAGCCGAAAATGGACTGAAACCTCCAGCAACTGTGAGCTGAATAAACCTTTCCTTCCTTCATTTTGGGTGTCTGGCATTTGTCTCAGCAATGATAGAAAAGTAACTAAGACAGTAGTGTTTTCCTCTGCTCCTCAGAGGCTCTTTTTCTTCTCGCACTCCCTTTTCCCCACCCGTTATAAATGCACACAATTTAAAGTAACCTGTTGATGCAATGGAATTAAGTAATATCCAGGCTCCTCCACTCCTCCTCCTCCTCCCTTCCCTCTCCTCCTCTTCTTCCTCTGCCTATTGGTTTTTGGTTTTGAAGGGGTGGTTTGGGGGTTTTTTTAGGAAGCTCCCAGCCTGACCTCCAACTCATGACAATACATCCCCCTGCCTCGGCTTCCCAAGCACTGGAATTACAGGTGTGCACCATGCTCAACCCACTTTCCATTGTCTAGAGGCAAATACTTAACTTTGATTGTTTTGTTTCGTTTTTTGCTTTTTGCTTTTTGTGTTTTGTTGTTTCCTTCCTAGATTCAAAGACGGACCCAGCAGCTCTGCTGCCTGCTATCAGAGTCACGTGGCTGTATTAGAAGCAGTAAACCACCACTAAAACACTACCATAAGAAAAAACAAGAAAAGAAAGAAAGAGAGAAAGCAAGCAAGCATGCAAGCACTGGGGCAGCAGCATATCCTAAGAGCAGGAGATCTCCCGGGAGCAGAAGTTGAGGGCTGCTTCTGCTCGCTCCATGACAAGGGTGGAAGGGAACTGAGAGCTTCTCAAGGACGGGACAGTCTGAGGCCAGGAGCACAATGACACCACAGAGAGCCCTGTAGGTGGCGCTAACGAGCCTAGAGTTTAACCGGAAAGCTTGAAGAACAGCAAGCAAGATCTGTGAGGCTTTATTACAAAGTTAAATAAAAGCAAGGTGTAGTGGCACATGCTTGTGATCTCAGCACCCTGGAGACGGAGGCAGAAGAATCTCTACAAGTCCCAGGCTAACCTGGACTAGATAAGGAAACCTTGTCTCTAAGTATTTTTTTAAATAAATATCTATACTTGCACATGGCTGGGATGCATATGCTTACAACATGTGAGGCCATAAATTCAATCCCTAAAATCAAATTAAAGAAATGCACAAACACACACATGGATACATCATAGGGCACCATTTTACTCCTAGATAGTTTTCCAGAAGAAAAGATGTGTCTGTACAAAGTAGCATTTGTTTTTGATAACAGCACAAAACTGGAAACAATCTGATTTTACCAGCCTATGAATAGGCAAACAAACCAAGGTAGTCCGCATGATGGAATACTATGTAACAATAAAAAGAAATGAATAATAAGTGCAACAGCATAGGTGGTTTTCAAAATCAGTGTACTGACAGAAAGCTGGAAAGGTTACAGACCATGGGGCTTCACTTTTACACACTAGGAAAGTGTCAGCTTATCTATAGTTGCAAGCTGCTAATTTTTAGCATAAAACAATGTTAAAGAGAATGAAAAAAAAATGTGAGCAGAAGAATCCATTGATTAGATTTGGGTTTTAAAAACCTCCCCTGTAGGGCTGAGGGTCAAGCTCAGGGCAGGGTGCGTGCTTAGCATGCTCCGGGCCCTGGGCTCCATCCCCAGGGTTAAGAACACACATAGCAACTCCAGAGGAATGGGTGAGCGGTGGGTGACACAGAAGTTGACGTGGTTAGCGACTCCTGGGAGAAGAGGAGACGGATGGGAGAGGGGAAGTCGCAGGGTATAAGGACTGATTCAGGGTGGGAAGAGAGAGGGGAGGGGGTCCCTTTGGTAGCTTGGATGCTAGATCTGGAAAATAAGGGAAGAACAGAACTGGCCTGGGGGAAGACGTGAAGTGCACGGTCTGGGGCTGTGTAGAACTGAGACCTCTGTCTCCTAAGCACCTCTGCTTTGTGTGTGGAGAAGGCTGGATTGGACACCTGCATCCCCACCCTGCCTTGGGGACTCAGTATGGACCCTACAGAGAGGGCAGAGATGGGAAGCCTCAAGAATGATGTGGTGAGCCTGCAGGGCATGGGTTGGCAGCTTTGGGGTTCACCTGGCAGACCTGGGGAGAGGCACGTCCTTGACCTTCCTCTCCTGCCTTGTGCATGAAGCCTTCAAATTGGCAGCAAGTTGAGCAAATTAATGAAAGTGACCGCTCAAGTCCAGCAGGAAATTCATTCTGACAACTCACTTAGGCTCTGAGCAACGCTGTGCCGGTGATAACTGCCTTGGGGAGTTAACCAGGAAATGTGCTGGTGTTCCGATCACGGGTGTCTGCCCAGCTCCGTCTCCCAGTGAGACAGTTATCACAGTGATGAGTGTGGTCAGCAAGGTGGCATGGACCATTTCCTTCAACCTATGCCAACTTGATGTGCATTCTAGCATGCGCAGAGCATGGGGTGGGGAATGGAGGGCCTGGATCCACACCCCAAAGCAGAGGCATATTTTACACCTTGAAGACTATCTTATGCTATCAGCCTAAGTCAAGTTTTTCCATAAAAACAAGTTATGAACATTTATTTCTCCACAAATAGAGCTACAGGTGTCTAAGTGATCTGTCCGTCTTTGTCCCAGCTAGAATACTCATGCCCACGGCCACAGAGTCAGAGTTTATGCTCCCATACTTTGCCCAATCTTCCTGGAACACCAGAAGCTGCCCAAGCTCTTCCATGTTTGATGTATTAAAATACAACCCGAAAACAGTCCGGTGGGAAACGTCACAAGGCGATGTCACCTGTCTCTTTCAAGAGTGCCCCAAGGGAATAAAATCTCTTTTAAATGATGGAGGAGGGGGGAACCTGGGCATAGTGGCATACGTCTGTAATCCCAACAGTTGGCAGGCTGAGGAAGGAAGACTGCCCTTGAGTTCAAGTCCAGCCTGCACTACATGCAAAACAAAACAAACAAAATACAGGGAAATAACTAGAAGTATAGTGAAATGTTGATTTTGTCATTTATTCTGATTAACTGTGCCCTAACTACATTGCGGAAATGACTGCATTTTGAAGGGAATGGGTCCTAATGAATAGCTCAGAAGTTCTTTTGACGCTGGGGCCAGCCAAATAGTTCAATGGATTAAAGCACCTGCAAGCAGGCATAGGGACTGAGGGTTCAATCCCCGCGCCTGCCGTGCTGAGACAATTGAGAGTGGAAGTGGTGGTGTGCATCTGTAATCCCAGCTCTTAGGAGGCTGTAAACAGGTGGATCACAAGTCTGATCTAGTAGTGAGACCCTGAACACCTTGTAGACCCTTCCATAAAATTTTTTTAAAAAGTTCTTCTGACTCCTGTGGACTCGGTTTCAATCCTTGAGATTGTCTCCACTCCCAAGCTGCCAAGTGAGATGCAGTCTCTTTCTTTTTGCTTGATCTTTGCCTTCCCCTTCAGCTGAAGTAGGAATGCCAGCCTGTTCTTTGACTGGGTGGAGGTTCTGACTCCAGCATCTGTTTAACTCTGTGATCCAGGTGGGTTCCTAATGTCTCTGGACCTCATTGCCTTACCTGTAAAATGAGATGCTATTTTCCTTTCAGGAGACTTGGCAGATGTGACGAGACAGTTTGCCCAACATGCTGTCTGATAAGAGGCGGCGGTAAGGAAAGAGGCACGTGCCACAGCTGTTCAGGTTTCTCACTCCACAAGGGGCTGCTGGGAAGGGCTATGAGAGCCACGCTGCAGCCTGGCACACCTCCACAGCTGCCTATGCTTCTCAGGAATCAGTGGAGAGTGTTTCTTTATCTAAAAATGTCTCTAGGGGCCTAGCAATGGTTTGTCACCACACCACAGCTGAAGTAGCAATGGAAAGAGTGAACTGCAGCACTGTAAAGGTTAGATAAACAACGGGCTAGGCACTAAGAAGTTACCAGTGTTGATTTGCAAAGTTGTATTCCAGAGGCAATTTTAAATGCGAAGGAAATCTTGAACTTAGACTTCTAACAGTATAGAAGGATGGAACTGGGAAACGTAGACTGTTCCCACAGTTAGAAACTTACAAAACTTAATGAGCCTTAGCATTCCAGGGCCAGCTGCAAGACAAGCGTAGCTTAGCCAGGCGGCACATCTCGCTATATTTTTCTTGCTTTCAAGTTTCTGAAAGACATCACCTTAAGCAGAGCTTGGCTCAGTCGTAGACAATGACCTATTCCTTCTGCTCCCCATGACCTGGACCTCCTCACTATAAGCTAGTAACCCCAATTAGCTTAGGCAGGAAAAATTTTGCCTAACAATATATGACAAGACACGTGTAACCAGCTGTAGGCTATCCTGCTATTTGCCTTTGCACTTCCTCCTAAAAACCTACATAAGTCACTGTGTCACTCCAAGTCAGGGCTGGATTAGGGCTCTGGACCTTAGTGTCCCCAGCCTGTTAGAGCAATAAGCTGTACGCCTTCCAAAGTTTCTTGGTGCCATGTCATCCCTCTAGTCTGATTGTATCACCACAGTATTAAAATCATGGGAAGTGTTTTTGTTTTTGTCTCTTCTTATTTTCTGTGGCAGGGTCTCACTATGCAATTCAGGTTGACCTTGAACTCACTATGTAGCCCAGGCTGGCCTCAAATTTGAAGTGATCCTCCTGCCTCAGCTTCCCAAGTGCTGGGATTACAGGTGTGTGCCACCACCCCTGGCAGGAAGTTTTCAAACATGACTGAGAAATAATGGAATGGTGTTCATCACACTAGCAGTGATTTTATCTGGCTTGATTGATATTCCCAAAGACCACCGGTAAATTTTGTACAGGGAAATGTTTCATTTACTCATCAAGTGCCTGCTCCAGGCCAGCTCAGGCTGGGCGCAGTGATAGCAGGCAACCAGGATGCTCTGGTCCCTGCTGTCCTAGTTTACCAGCAGCAGGAAACTCCAACAGCTACTTCCCCATGCAGTGCAATTTGCATCTGTGTACTGCCACTTACCATGAGCTCTGTCTACAGATTTTTTTTTTTTTTTTTTGGTGGGGGTGTTTCTTTGTTTTGTTTTTTGGTTTTTTGAGACAGGATCTCTTCATGTAGTCCAGAACTCAAAGAGCAGTTGAGTCCAGGCCTTGAAATCAAGGTGATTCTCCTGCTTCTGTGTCCCAAAGGCTAGGAGTACAGGCATGCATCGCCATGCCCAGCTGCTATGCACAGATTTTTATGAATTCCTGGCATACTTCCTCAAGGCAAAAGAAGGTGCTATATCATCTCTTCTGATACCCTTCTAACTACAAGGGCCTCAAGTACATTGGGGTTTTCTTTTTCTTTCTTTCTTTTTACCCTACAAACAGAACACAGACTACATCCAATCTACTTTATTATGTAATAATAAAGATGTATTATTTCCACATCTGAAGTTGTTTAAAGATGAGTCTATTTTCTGAGCCCCATATTTCATCAAATCACACACTGCTCTGGGCCTAACCCTTTGGTATTCTCTATCTCTCTTGATTTTGCTGTAAACTGATCCATGCACAAATTTGTTGTGACAGCTGAACCAACAGAACCTTTGTCATAACCACTGTTGTGAGAGGCACACAAAGAAAGGAAATGCTAGGCAACATTACAAAAGGGATTAGGATGGGAGCTAACATACCTGACAGTCACATTATGGTACATGCTTTCCAACTCAGTCCACTGCCTAATAGAGTTAACTTTTTTTTTTTTTTCCCCGGAACCAGGGGTTGAACTCAGGCCCTTACGCTTGCTAAGCAAGCACTTATTCTACTGAGCTATCTCCCCAGCCCCCAATTCCTAATCAGAGAAGAAAATTTCCACCCACCAAGGAGAAAAATTTGTTTCCTACCACTGTGCCATCTCTCATGATAAGGGCCTCTGGCAGAGGTCTACTGGGTTTCTCAAAGAACCAGTGAGGAAGATGGACCCTGTGTATTCCCTACTTCTGTTTCTAGGGTCTTATATCTTTTGCAAATAGGAAAATAAGAAGGCAGAGCAAGCCTGGCCTCAGAAGGGAGATTACTCTTCCTCCATGTTTTCTTACCTTCATTTCTTTGCAGTTCCAGTTCACCATTTTCCCACTCATCCCAACAACCACGGAGCTGCCAATGATGCTGTTCCAGAATGTTTTTGCCCCTTTCCTATATGCACTGTGTAAAAGCGCCATGGGTGCTATGCAGGACCATGCAAGTGCTAATCCCCAGTTCTATCAGCTGGAAGTTACTAACATGTTCCTCTTTTGGAGATGAGGTGAATTTAAATAACATTCCGTGTAACTGAAGTAGAAAATCATCAGCCAAAAACCATAAATAAAAACGAAGCACACTCTTTTTTACTAGAACCTCCTGAACTAGTGAGGTATTTCTGGAATATATAATGAGCTCATATGGAGACAGGCTCACCTGCACACAGCGGGGCTGACCTGTAAGAGCCACAGAGCCTGTCATCAGACCATGACAATTGACTTGCCTCCTTCAGATACATTGCTCCAATTTTATTTCCTTTAACTTCTTTTAGACTCCCATGAAGTAAATGCTTTTTTCAAACATATTATAACACAAAACATTGCTTTTGAAATGACCAACGAGGCCCAGGTGGATAGCTCCATGGCATAAGTGCCTGCCTGGTAAGTGTAAGGTCCTGAGTTCTAACCCAAATACCACAAAAAAAGAAAAAAAAAAAGAAAGGAAAGAAAGAAACAAGTGAAATGATCAACAGCATTTGCTACTGGAAAAAACATCTTGTTTATCTTAATTGATTGATAGGCATTATTAGCACGAAAGACTAACATTTGGATAGGAATGTAGTCCATAAAACAAAGGGATCTCAATAGTCCAGCAAAGAAATGAGAAGACCATGGCTCCAGCATGTACCTATTGTGCACTTTACCAATTGAAATGGGCTTTGCCCACCACGCATGTATAGGACAACAGCTAACACTGAGACGCCACCCTGGAGCTTTGTGTGCACATCTCGTTCAATCTCTCCAATGACTCCACAAGGTATATGTGTTATTATCTTCATCATACAGAGGAGGACTTGGTAGCATCATTATCTAGGAGGGACAAGTAGCTAGACAGTGGCAGTGCTAAGAATTTAGCTCAAGGAGTTTTGATTTCACCATGAAAATTTAGGTGCTTTTAGAGGCCAATTGTAATCCCCAAACGTGCATCACCAGTATTACCTGAGATTTTTTCTTAATGTGGCATCTCAGGTGCTACCCTGGAGCCAGAGAACTGGAAACTATATTTTAACAAGATCCTCAGACAAGATGATGAGGTTGCCTGTGGGATCACCAGGCAAAAGTATGTGGTGGTACAGGAACTGTAGGGTGTGCAAGTGCAGGAGGGTGGGGGCTGCCCACCTGCACACATCTGCTGTGGTGTCCACCCTGCTGACAGCATGGCAGAGGTAGTGGGAGAGACATGACAGCATAGCGAGGGACCAAGAGGCCGGTTTAGTCCAAGTGAGCCCCACCCTGGGATGGGTGAGTTCCTTAAGTTTTCCACCTTGCCCTAGAGAGAAAGCAGCCATAACAATATGTAAATGAATGGGCACGTCTATGTTCCAATCAAACTTTATTAATAAAATAGATGGCAAATCCCAGTGCTTGGGAAGCCAAAAACAGGAGAATCACTATGAGTCTGATCTTTGCAGCGAGACCCTTTAGACCCTCTACTAAATACATATAGATAGATAGATAGATAGATAGATAGATAGATAGATAGATAGATAAACGAATGGTGGGCTGGATTTAGCCAGCCGGCTAGTGTGCCAACACTGTTCTAGGCAATATTGTTAAGTCTATTCTAGGGGCATAAGACATATTGGCTTATTTATTTCCCAGGACAATGCTGCGCAGTAAGTCTTAGTGTCAATCCCATTTGACAAGTGAGGTCGCTGAGACCTGGAGAGGTAGAATGATTGGCTCACACAAATAATAAATGATCCTGAACAAGTCTTGAACCTAGATGACCTAATTCCAGACTCACATTCTTAGTGAGCCCTCCACACTATACTACAGTGTACTGAAATTCATACACACACACACACACACACACACACACACACACACACACACATGAGGTATACGGGTCTCTCGTAACCATCTAGTCTAGAGACAGTATGCCAGAGCAAGCAAAAGGAAAAGAAATTAACCAAAAGAAACTATATGGTTACACCAGAGTCTCAGGAAAAGAGAAAAAGGAAAATGTTCACTGTCATCAATGATGGTGAGGGAGAGAAGTGAGCATAAAGAATGGTCTGGAGAGGATTGTGCAACAGAGATCCCTGCTGTGGTGGTTGAAAGGGCATATTGTCTCTCAGTAAGTGAAAATATCAGTAAAAATGACGGGACTGTCGCAATGCACAGCCAGTGCTTCTGCTCTCCTGCACATCCTGGCAACGCAGTTATGCTATTTGTGGCCACAGTGGGCCCAGCGGAAGAAGCTGCCCCTATAGATCTCGGGCTGCCAAGGCCCTACCTGCCCCAAAGGCTGGAGAGACCCGGCTCTCCGGAGCCTGTGAGTACAGCCTGGTAAACTGTGACCCAGGCGGCCGAGGCGGCACTGGGGAATGTGCGCCTGTGCTGTCCGGCTTCCTCTACCCACGCTCATAATGCTGGATTCCCAGTGGGGTTCAGCACTTTAAAATATTGTCAGGATTTTTTTCTCCAGCTTTCACCCTTCTAGGACAAAACCTGGACATCTTCATTTTGTACAAAGAAGTCCTGAGGACTCTGAAGGCAGTTTCCCAAGAGGCTCAAGGAATGGGGGCAGCCAAAGCTCCTGAGGTCATCAGGACATTCACGAGATGTTAAGTCTCGCTTGGGAGAGCAATATCCTGGTATTTTGCTTTAAAGAAAAATTGTGACCCAGCACACACTCACACACACCAGGGTTCCAAGTGTAGCCAGTTCAATGCTTTTTATCAGCTTTGGTGAGGCTTTGAGTAGTCCTCCGATAAGCACTGAGGTATCTTTTCAAACTGGAGGATGTAAAACATTAACGGAGAAGTGAAGGGAAATTACACATTGTTTGAGAGGCGGGGCGGCCTTGCAGAAGCAGGACATAGTGCTACACAATCAAGCTTTGTTGTGCTGTGTGACCATTCCTGAGTGACTAGGTGACCCTCCTCACACATCGACACACTTGGCCCCAGTGCAGCTCTGCACATGCCGCCTCCCAGCTTCTGTTTTCCGTTGTTCCCGAGTCCTCTGTGTTTCTGTCCCAGAATCCTCACCTCTATCAATCTGTTCTTTCATCCACCCCCTAGCCACATTAATTATTGACTACAGTTTTTCTAAGGGGAAAACCTAGCAAAGTCAGGACCAGAGTGCAGCTGGAACCATAGGTTGGGAGAAAAGCAGGGCTTTGGGACCACACCCAAGGGGCTTATGCCCCATCCCCATGATTTACTTGCACCAGGGTCCTGGGTAGGTTGACTCCTCACTGAGCATCAGCCTTCTAATTGTCTGGGGTGCTTGTGTCTGCTCTGTAGGCTACTCTGGGCATTAAATGAGACTGTGAACTGAAGTACCTGGAACCAGGAAAGTGCTCCCTGCCATAACCCTGGCTGCTGCTCTGTGCCTGTGTTTGGATATAGTTTCACAAACATCCAAAAGTTTCTAGAAAAAGATGTATTTGCTTGTCGATGCAAATATAAACTGGCACACACCTCTTATGGAAGATATTTAAGGCAGTCTGCTATTAAAATTATGCATGTGTTCATCTCATGACCTAGCAATGTCACTTCTGGGAAATCGGCCTCAAATATACTTGTACATGTTCAAAATGATGTATGCACAGAGAAATTCACTGAAAACTTGTTTGCAACAAGAACAGGCTGGAAACAAATCAAACCCTTCAATAGGAGACTGTGTAAATAAATCACACAATAGATTATTCTGCAGGTACAAAAAAAAGAGAGAGAAAGCCTCTATCAATATGCAAAAATCTCTACACTGCTAAGTAAAAATCAAGATGATGAGCAGAGGATACAATGTATTGTCTGTTAAAAAATAAAAATGAGATAAATAATATATGCAATACATGTAAGAAGTTGGGAAGAATATAGGAAAAACCCTAAACCAATAAATGTTTTTCCAGTGAATGGAGCAAAGCAAATGATATGGCTGAGACACTGCTTACTGTTTTCACATTTTAAATCATGTCAGCAGTTCTTGCATTCTACTTTAATTAGTTTTATGCAATAATCAGCACTACCACAAAGCCATGCCAAGAACTAAAGACTCTGGCCAGGGACTTCTAGCATTTGAATAAGAGTTCTATTATATAATTTCTGTATGCAAGAGAGGCCTATGCAAAGTCACTTTAATGGGAACAATGTTGTTCTTCAATTACAAAGAGAATTATTGGTCTAGTTAGGACTGAAATGCTATAGATAAAAATATGGGTGTTATGGAGTTATGCCCTCGGTACAAAGAACATTTCATACAATGGTGTGAAATTCAAGCCTCCTCCCATTGCCTAGGCAGCCTGGATTCCAAGGATCTAGCGGAAATGTAGGTGAGAACAAACAAATGGTTATAACTGTCAGTGGACTTGTACACATTAACCTGGCAATGAACTTGGCAATAATTACCATCTATTCATTTTGTCCACATTTGTGCTTAAGTTGTAGAAACTCCAGAAGGAGAATTGTGCAACAAAGGAATGGCCTTTGTGTTAGGACAGGAACGGTAATTACTCATGTTAGCAGGCCATAATATTTAGAATTTGCTTCCACAAGCATAAGAAATTCCCAAGTCAACCTAATATCCTTGGGAAAGCGAAGCTTCCTTCCTCAGGCATTTCAGGGCACTTAGTAAAGCTCTAAGTGCAGCTAGCCTGGATCAGGCAGTATTAGCCCAGCTCTGAGCCTCACTTTACTCCATGCACCAACCTCCTGGTCTTTCAGCATGGGCGCAACCAGTGGGTCACAGCAAATGTCCACACATTATCAGAAGAAGAACAGATCGTTCCCAGGCAGCCTAATGGCTACTCAGCTAGTAGTTCCTGACTAATTTACATTTGAGCCTAGGAAAGAATCTTCTCATTTTAGTGGCACAGCATCTTAGAGCTGAAAGATACTCAAGAGAGAATGTAACTCATTATTTTAACATAACCTATTATTTCATGATTCTTCTTGCTTGTAGGCCAATACTACATATACTGTCTGTATAACAGTTTTTTGTTTGTTTTTAGTTTAGGTTTAGGTTATTTTGAAACAAGGGCTCTTTATATGTGATTGAAGCCAGACTTAAGCTCAGTAGGCGGCCAGGCTGGCACTG
>PVKN010004746.1:0-32702 GCA_004027915.1 Capromys pilorides
TGGAAGAGCCATAGGGCATACTGTATCTTCAAGCTGCAGGACCTGAGAAACTGGGGAAGCAGGTGGCCACACTCTGATGTCTTTTGTGTTTCTCTCCTGAAGTGAGTCCTAAGAGAATTGTCTGCCATCTCTTCTGGAGAGCAGATTCCAAAGAGGCCCTGGCCTAGAGGGCAGGAAAAACCTGACCAAGCGACCATTGAAGCCCGCCACCCATCCTCACCTTAAGACTTCACCTTTGTCCTCTTGTCACAACCATATTCGTGGCGGTAGGGATAGCAGTTTCCTGTCTCTTTGGGTCTTCTTTTCTGAAGGCTCAGGTGTCAGGTAGAATTTTCTTTACTAAGTTTGTTCTGCTTTCTTTTTGCTAATCTGTCTTTCGATAGAGTGGTGTCACTTGTGAACCTTATGCAGGGAGAAGATGTGACTTTTTCTCTGCAGCAGCAGGAGAAATTACAAAGTGACCCCTGTTGAGTGGTACCTGCACTCGGAGAATTTGTGGCTCGGAGACTCCAAGGGGATTCATTCATTACTGTGCATTGGGGGCAGCTCAGAAGGAGCTGGCAGCCCTGCTGCCTCGGCACTTATATTACCAGTGGCAGTGTTGTGTGAAGGCTTAGAGCTGTGGAGGACCCTCAGTTCTGAGGACACATGGTGGGCTCTGAAAAGAATGGCAGAGAGCTGCAGCTAAAGACCTGGTGTAAATGATCAAACAGCCTCCATGGGATTGAAGCCAGTGATGCATTTTCCAGGTTAGTGGTGGTGAACGGTGTCCAGTGACCTGAAAGCACGTTGGCAAACCCATGACGATGTGCAAGCTGAAGAGACTGAGGTCCGTGAGGCAGGCCTGAGCTCAACGATGCAACAAAAGAGATAGTTTCAAACAACAGATTTCCCTAGAGAAATTCAGAAGATTATCAGTACCTGTTTCTGAAATCTTTACTCTCACAGGATGGAGAACACAGAGGAAGTGGATAGTTTCCTAGATACATATCAAATGCCAAAGCTGAGCCAAGAAGATATACAGTCTGAATAACACAATAATGAGAAATGAAATTGAAAATGTAATAAAAAGCCTACCAACGAAGAAAAGCCCAGGTCCCAATGGATCTACAGAAGAATTCTGCAAGAAATTTAGAGAAGATTTAATGCCAACTTTTCTCAAACTCTTCAGTGAAATTGAAAGGGAAGCAATTTTCCCAAACTTGTTCCCAGAGGCAAGTATTACTCTGATTCCAAAACTAGAGAAAGATACAACTAAAAAAGATAACTACAAGACAATCTCTCTAATCAGTATAGAGATACAAATCCTCAATAAAATAATAGAAAACAGAATGCAGAAAATCATCAAGAAGATTATACTTTGTGAACAAGAGGAATTCATTTCAGGAATGCAGGGATGGCTCAACATATGCAAATCCATAAATGTAATACATATCAAAGGAACCAAGAATAAAAACCACATGTTCATCTCAATAGATGCAGAAAGAGCTCTTGACAAGTCCAACACTCACTGATGATAAAACCCCTACAAAGAATTGGACTAGATGGTCTATATCTCAATGTGATGAAAGTCATGTATGAGAAACCAACAGCTAACATCAGACTAAATGGGCAAAAACTGAAGGCCTTCACTTTAGAATCAGGAAAAAGACAAGGATGTCAACTGTTTACACTCCTATTCAATACAGTTCTACAAACATTAGCTAGAGCAATTAGAGAAGAGAGAGAAGTAAAATGAACAAGGATTGGAAAAGAAGAAGTGAAATTATTATTTGCAGATGACATGATACTCTACATAGAGTACCCTAAATACTCCACCAAGAGTCCAAAAGATTTAAACACCAAATTCAGCAGTGTAGCAGTATACAAAGTCGACACCCAAAAATCAGTAGCATTTTTGTACACAAACAATGAACACACTTAGAGAGAAATTAGGGAAACCATGCCTTTCACAATAACATCAAAAATAAATACTTAAGAATCAGTCTCACAAAGGAAGTAAAAGATTTATACAGTGAAAATTATAGTACTCTGAGAAAAGAGACTGAAGACTGAAGAGGATTTCAGAAAATGGAAAAAGGTTTCATGCTCCTGGATAAGAGGAACCAACATTGTGAAAATAACCTTACTCCCAAAATTGCTATATAGATTCAATTGCATTCCTGATTAAAATACTAATAGTGTATCTCACATAGCTAGCAAAAACTTTCCTCAAATTAATTTGGAACCAAAAGAGACCCAGAATATCAAAGGCAATCCTGGAGAACAAAGAAAAGGTAGGAGATATCACGATTCTTGATTGGACATTATATTGTAAAGCTACTGTGATAAAATCAGCATGGTACTGACATAGAGCCAGACCTGAGGATGAGTGGAACAGAGTAGAAGATGCTGACACAACTGCAAACAGACTCAGCCACCTTATCTTTGATAAAGGGACCAAACATGCTCACTGGAAGAAGACAGCCTCTTTAATAAATGGTACTGTAAAACCTGGCTTTCCACATGCCAAAGGCTAACACTAGACCCACGCCTATCACCATGCACAAAGCTACACTTAAAATGTATCAAAGATTTAAATATTGAAACAGAAACACTACATCTTCTGGAGGAAAATGTAGGTAGAAATCTTAAAGACATAGGGGTAGGTAGAGAGTTCATGAACAAAAACCAAACTGCACAGGAGATACTTCAAAGAATCAACAACTGGGATCTCATCTTTTTGAGAAGTTTCATTCCATTTCACCCCATAAAGAATGACTAACATCAAGAAGTCAGCCAATAATGAATGTGGAGAGGCTGTGGACAAAAAGGAACCCTTCTGCACTATTGGTGGGAGTGCAGACTGGTACAACCACCATGGAAATCAGTGTGGAGTTTCCTTAGAAAGCTAAGATTGCAGATCCCATTCAAACCAGGTATTCCCCTCCTAGGTATTTTTTCAGAAAAACTGAAAACCTCATACCACAGTGATATACTTGGACCTATGTTTATGGCAAAGGAATTTTTCACAGCTAAATTGTGGAAACAACCCAGACGCCTATCAACTGAAGAATGGATAAAGATGTGGTATTTTTATACAATGCAATATTATTCAGCTATAAAACAGGATAAATTTGAGACTTTTGTTGGTAAATGGATGTAACTAGAGACCATACTCTTATCTCAAACAAACCAGACCTGCATGCACAAACATCGTGTCTCCTCAGTGTGAGAATCTGAAAGAGAAAATGGAATCTGAAGGATACAATAGACACTGGAAAAGAGAATGAACTTATTCAAAAGGAGAGAGTTACTGAGTTGAAAACAGGAGAGGGAGCAGGGGAAAGAGATATATCTATGTATGAGTGCGGGATGCTTTTGACAACTGTATCTGCTTTTCTGCTGGTTTATGGAAAAAAGTAGGTAATATTTTATTTATTTATTTATTTTCTGCATTTAGGGCAGGGTCTACAGGGTCTACAGGGCCTCACTACATAGATCAAACTTGTAGTGATCCTCCTGTGTTCAACCTCCCTAGTGCTGGGATTACAGGTGTGCACCACCATGCCCAGTCTCTATCACCATCTCAGTGTACCCCTAGAGCAGGGCTGGCACAGCATGCCAGGGATGGCACCTCAGTGTGTGCATCTGCCTTAGCAGGTATTTTAGAGATAATTCTTTAATTTCTTTGTCTCCTTTCTTTCAGTTGTTATACTTTTTCTCTTTTTAATTTCTTATACATTCCCTTTTTTTTCTTCTCCCTATTTTACATGCATATATCTGGTAATATGAATAACTGGTGGGAAGACAGTACTATGTATTACAACAGTTTCTGTGAAATTCATGCTAGTTTGTTAAGTGAAAATCTGCATCACTTATAATTTTTTTCTGTTTAAATTCTAATCTGTACTCTCTTAAACAAACAAACAAGCAACAACAAATTTCAGTGGCTCACAGTGGTGCACATCAGCAACAACAGTGGGTGCTCAGGAAGCTGAGGCAGGAGGATCACACCTTTGAGGACAGCCTAGGCCACCTAGGGAGATCAAACAAGCTCGGACCTCAAAGCAAATGAAAACCATGTCCACTCTTGTTAGCTTTTTGAAATTCTCAATGCTCCCCTTGATATTAAACTTGTTATTTATAAAAATTACTATAAAATTATTGCTAGTGCATCTAGGAAATTGCTAAAACTTCTAGATTATCCAATTTTCCCTTTGCTATTTCCTTTAGCTGTCAAACATTTGCAATATGTAGTATAGCCACTACTTTCAATTTAATGTGTTTTATTAATGTTTATGCATGTAATTATTCCTAGAATATACCTCAGATGTATTGAATATTTTAGTTTCCTGACCCATACTATCTCTCGGAAAGGTATGGCACCAAATCTTTGTCAAGGATGCTTTTCGGGGGCAGCACTAGGATTTCAATCTGGGATCTTGTGCTTGCTACACTGGTGCTCCACTGCTCCACCTATATCCACGGCCTGCTTTTATCTTTTATTTTGGGGAAAGGCTCTTGCTGATTTTCCCAGGCTGGGCTTGAACTAGCGGCCCTTCTTTAGCAGGCATGCATCACTGTGCTGGACTCCAGCCCTTTCTGGCTTGCTAGCTCATGACCACAAGTCCTACTTTCAGTTCCTCTGTTTGAGTGTCCCGAGGTCTCACATTTTTGCTTCTTGTCATTGGTAGCCCAAGCTTGTGTAGTAGCTTATGTTGGACACACATATTGAACAAGCCTGTGCTTTTGTCGTGTGAAGGAACTTGGGGTCAGTGACTCCATCCTAACTCTCTTCTTGCGCTTGCAGTTCAGTCCTGATAACAAGCACAGTCTTAACTTTCATTGTCCAAGTTCTGCGTGCCGCTGCCTCTCCTTTCCAAGCATGTAACCACTTGTTCTTAAAGCTCTCCTCAAGGCTTTCATGAAATTTAGGGATTTTCCCATCCAGCTGTGGACTCTGGAAGCTATTACTGTGTCCTCTTCTCCACACTGGGAGACTGGGCACTTGTAGCCTCTACAGTGTAAACTGTTGCCTTGTGCCATGCCTCTCAAATATTTATGTCTGTCCTCACTATATCTTCCCTTGATGCTCTACCATGAACCAGGCAATAGATCTTTCTCCTGGACTGTTCCACTGTTATCTATTTTTTGAGAAGTTTTAATTTTAAATGAATATTGTTAATTAATTTTCCCATTTATCCACTGCCAACTCTTTATTAAAAATGATGATTCTCATTATTGAGGTACAAATGATTAAAATTACTCTTCATATTTAATTGTATTACTCTTCATACTTAATCTCTACATCTGATCTATTGCTCTGTTGGATAAAACAATGTTAATTGATGGGAAAAAGTAAGAACATGGTTAAAAGCTCCTGGTAGCCGTACCTTCCTTAATTACATAATGTCCTGAAAAAGTGTTCCTGGTCAGCGGGCAGCTCTCCTCTGAACCAGCAGAAAGGACCTGGCACCCTCTATTCTTTGATTCCGCTATCTGATAGATTATACCCTTGCTGTAGGACAAGGCGAGACATGGGAGGGTCTTGGGTCAGGCCAGGAAGTGGGTCCCGGATTCTCACACAGTCTTATGGGTCTTCAGCTGCAACTTAGGCCGTCTAACCAGTGTAACTGCAAAGGTGCCCGAGTCCTGGAAGAAGAGTGAACACAGGGTGAATAGTCTCTGCTGTTATGGTTTATGTCTAGTTGTCCCCCAAAGCCTCATGCAATCCTGGGGCGGGGACTTTAGAGTTTGAAACTTGACTCATGATCCACTGAGATTATGTGTTTTAGTACTGATGGGACTATGGGTCTGAGTACTTCTGGAATTATGGGTGTAGCCTAAGGTGGATAGGCTGAGGCAGAGAGCCTGAATGTAATATAAAGAGAGGCAGAGAGACAGACTTTTGCTATTGCTCTCTGCTGCCCTAGTTGTTCCATTGCCTCTGTCACCATATTGTTGCTGTTCCATTGCCATGAACTGCTGGCCTCTGCATTGTGCCTCTCTGCCTTGGATCTAGCCGAGTATGGACTAAAACCTCCAGTAACTGTGAGCTAAATAAACCTTTCCTTCCTTCATTCTGGGTGTCGGGTATTTGTCCCAGCAACAAGAGAAGAATAAGACTGCCACTGCCAAATTTGGCTTATGGATCTTTGGTTGGTTTTCTTACATCTATCTCTTCCAGTTCCATTGCTGCTGAGCTAGAAAAAACTGCTTTTGCTTGTTGAATTATTTGTTTCCTGTCTCCCTATTTCCAGTCTTCTGTCCTCTAATAGATTTTGAACCAGCAACCAAAACTTTTTGCGTGAAGCCGTGGCTTCGCCCTGCGCAGTGCCCGGTGCCCTCCGGAGCCCTCCAGAGCCCTCCGGAACCCATCCTGGAGATCACGGGTGTGCAGCGAAGGAAGCCAGATCCCCAAGTTTAGATAATGCGTTGCTTCTCTTGTATGCGAAGCCTGCAGAGAGAAAAATACAAGGTGGATAACAGGAAGTAGGGAAGTGGCTTGGCAAAGAAGGGGACCGAGAGACGGGGGAGGGAGGGGAGGGGACGGGAACACAAACAAGCCATGGTGTGCGCAGGCACCGGCTCTGCTTGCGGAGTGTAGTTGTTGGGTACTGCAGACGAGTTTTAATACAAAAATAATAATTAAGAGAACACCAAGTGCATTTCTGTACCCTTTTGTACATGAAAACTCACCTACTTGAAGGGCCTGGTCTTCAGGTTCTTTCTCACTTAGTTTCCTCCGTCCTGCATGGGAAGACTGCTTAGGAGTCAGTGTGGGTCCAAGTGGTGATTATGCACTGAAAACCGTGTGGCATCTCCAGGCCTATTTTCTTTAGAAAAGAAAAAAAATCAATATGCGAAACCTACCATTTGCAAGCTTTGAAGTCTAAATAAATAGGTGTGAATAATGCCGTGGCAGTGGTTCCCATGGTCTGCCCTCAGTACGCAAGTGACCCACAAAGACTGGAGGCGCCCTCCTCTGGCTGTCGCTGTGGCGTCCCCTCCCATCTGGATGTGGCTTTCGCATCTTCACAGCTCTGCAGCCGGCTCAGCCTACTGCAGTTCAAGTGCCTTCCTGTGTTCGGAACTGTTGAACATACTGACGTGACAATCTGTTAATGGTTCAGGATATTTTTTTGCACACAGACCTTTGAGTTACAGCTTGGGTTAGAAATAGCTTTCTTGCAGCGCTTGCACTGCTTGCCTGTGAGATTTGGAGACCTGGGACTGTGGCTTAGGGGTCCTTCACACTGATGGGCCTTCCGGTTGGAGCCATTTGATTTAATGAACGTCTTCGTAGTGTTTCCTGTTGAGTCCCAGCCAGCGTGGAAGGGATCCTGCTTGGGGCACTGACCGCCTTGCTCGGCAGGCTTTAGAGTACAGTTAGCAGGCATTGCTTGTGCTGAGGAAGGAACTGGGGAGACCGAATCCCCAGTCTGCTGGCACTTCACCCCACATGGGGACCACTTGAACATCTCACATCACTGGTCATTTTCTTGCTGGAGAGTGTGACCTCCCCACGAGCAGTTAATTAGGGGGAGTAGGTTCATTACTGTGAAGTGGCTGAGTTTTGAACAGGCCAAATAAGAAGATTAAAATCACTTCAGAAGGAGCGTTTCTTGGGATGGTAATACACTAGCTGTAAATAATGAAAGAGAATGAGAGCATTAAATCCTAGCAACCATACCTTATCTGCAAGGAAGGAAACTAAGTTTTAAATGCATACTTTACTTCTTTTTGTGATAGATTTTTCATTTTATGAAAAACAAATCTGAGAATGAAAGCCGCCAGTGAGAGGTGCGGATGTGTCGCTCTCAACAGTGGTCTCGGGCTCTTCACAGGGTTGGGCTTGGATTCTTGGTCAGTAAAGAATAAATCTGGAGGAGGACAAAGAGATGTTTTTGTTTGGAAATAGTAATATTCATGAAGATAAAAAATTCCAGTGGATTTTTTTGATAGATTAAACTTAAGCTCAGCCTGCCCTGGGGGCGGGGCTGGCGCAGCATGTGGTGCTGGGGATTTAACCGCAGTCCCTGCAGTTACCTAAGCAGGTGCTTTAGACCACTGAGCTATCTCGCTGGCCCTCCAGTGGATTCTTTCTGACAGGATTTTATGTCATGCCCAGGAATGGATTCCAAGCACAGACAGCTCTCCTGACTACTAGGAGTGGCAGAGGTGGCGGCAGTGGTGGGAGTCGGCAGGGCCAAGCTTACCCTTGCTGTGACAGGGCAGCACAACATTGGGACACGATCTGGGGCACTGGGGCTGAGGGGAGGTGGGTGTGGTGCCAGAGTCCTCTCCCGTGCTTTTAATTTTCCTTTGAGGCTGTGCCACTGTCCAGGGAAGTGGGAGAGAGGGGAGCAGAAGCAGAGAGGAGCGAGGTGAGACGACAGCCACTGCTCTGTGTGGTGGGCTCTGAAGTTCCTTTATAAGAAGAGGCTGACCTCAGGAGCCGCCTGCTGAGCCAACAGCATCTGTGACATCATGGGGCGGTGCAGAGAAGGGTGAGGTGCCCTGTACATGTAACTGTTTTCTTGTCTGTGTGTATTTTTGAGACAGTCCTGCTATGTAGCCCTGGTTGGCCTTGAAGTCATGGTGATCCTCCTGCCTCAGCCTTTGGAGTGCTGGCATTACAGGTATGCACCACAGTGCTAGGCTGCTTCTTTCTTTTATGGGAGGGGGTTGACTGGGAATCGAACTCACGACCTCACACTTGGCAGGTAGGTGCTGTGATGCTGAGCTACATTCCCAGCCCTTCTTTCTTGATCATGAGTTTAATTATGGTTTCTAGTAGTTGGTTGTAAACTAGTATCACTTAATCCATATGGCTGCTCTTCTTTCTCAGCATCCCATAATATTTGCTTTAACTTTTATGGAGACCTAGAATCGTGAAGGTGATTAGTAATTTTCTTAGGTGACAAATGAGCAGAACAAAGAGTAGAAAACAAAAATAAAGTCGAGCAGTTATTTACTTTATCCACTGTATGTGCTTTGTTACCTGTGAAAACCTTATTATGTTGGTAGGATACATGAAGTCTCTGCTGGGGTGTACTGTTCTACATAGAATGAAGACTCTGGGTCTAATTCATTGCCCTAGGCCTTAACAATCATATTATTTCTTCCCCCGACTCACAACATTTTGCAATTCATCTTGGATGTTTTAGTCAATTACATACAAATTAGAAAAGTCCTGTAGGCTACAGAATTCTTTCCGACAGGACTCTATTTAGTGATTACAAATCTAGTTTCATGAAAACCTGACAAGGATAAAGCAGTTATTTTAAGTTCATAGTAGCCCTTACATTTCTTTCATTTTTCCTATATTGTTTCGTTGATGAAAAATTGTTGCTTAAGTGTCCAGTTTCATCTTTAAATTTATACATTCCTCAGTACATCTGGATAAAGAGAGATTTAGTGATGTCTTTCCCTAATGATGGAGCTTAGGAGCTTTAAACCCTTTCTTCACATCGTCAACATTCAGCAAACACGAATTAGTCAAAGAACACATTGAAAGCCAACTTCACAATTTTTTTTCTTGTAAAGAAATTTTGGTGCAGATCTATACTATTTTAATCAGATTTTATTAAAGTAGAATGCAGTTGAGTTTATTTGTTTGTTTGTTTTTGTGGGACTGGGATACGAACTCACAACCTTGTGCTTGCCAAGCAGGCACTAATGCCACAGAGCTACCTCCTCAGCCCTGAGTTTGTAATACTTTTTTCTTTTCTTTTTCTTTAGGTTTGTTTGGGGCAGAATCTTGCTGTGTAGTTCAGGCTGGCCTGGAGCTCACTTTGTAGCCCAGGCTGATCTTGAACTTGCCACACTCCTCCTGCCTCAGCCTCCTAGGTGCTGGAATTTCAGGCGTGCACCACCACACCTGGCCAGTTTATAATATTTTATGAAATTGTTTCTATTTTTTATCAGGCCATGTGAGTAAAGAACAGCAGGTACATTTCTTTCTTCTCTGCACAGTGAGGAAAGCATGGTCCCAGCCCCTGTAAGCATCCATGTCCTGTAGGAGCCTAAAAGTGAAAGCCAAACATAATAAACCCAGAGTAAGGGCTTGCTTCACACCATCTTGAAACTGGCATGTTGTAGGCTCAGTTTGGTAACATCAATAAACAAGCACTTATAATTTAAGAGTAATTATGAATTCATTCATGTGTGATTTTCTAATGAAGTCAAATAAAGAAGTCAGCAGTTGGGAGCATTTTTAATTCTTAATTAAGAAACCAGCAGCAAATTTAATAATCTTTTTTTTTTTTGGTATTTCAGTTTCTCACCCATATCACGAAGACTCATGGCCTCCCATCATCAGTATTTATTGAGCATTTACAGTGTACCAGGCACAATAGAACATACAGAAAACATTGTCCCTGCTCTTGAGGTGCTTACATTCTAAATAAAAAAAAAAATACACCTCTTTTAAAATGACAATTTTGTTTGGTGTTTTCTGTAAAGTACTGAGGAAGGATTCTGCAGAGTAAGCTTTGGGTATAACTTAGCCCATTGTTATTTAGAGAAGAGAGAAAGAGAGAAAGATTTTAACAGCAGACAACAACAGACTGTTCAGGATAGGAGGGTGTTCAGGGAGATAAACACAATCTCATCAGCTAAGGAGAGATGCGCTGCAGTGAGGAGGATGGAGGAAGTAGGTTGTGGGATGCAAGCAAAGGAAGTGGGTGTCTTAGACATCGAGTGGAGCCAGGAAGATCACGCAGCCTTTTCCCAAGCACGTGGCCACCAAATAGGCATGGTTGAAGACAAGACAGAAGGCTAAAAAAGGTCATTTGTGCACCTGACAAAGAAGAAAGGATCAAGATTGAAGGCAAGCTATAAAGAGTATCAAGAAATTCCTAAAAACCAAAAGTAATCTGGAAGCACAAAACTTACAGTCAGTGCTACCCAGTGTCTGATGGGCCAAGAGCATTGTGGCTTCCCAAGTTAGAAAACTCCATAGACCAGCATTTTAAACAGAACACATTAATTTTTTTCTAATCTCCCCCTCCATCATAAAATATTTTTTATATCAATTATTTTTTCAGGGAAGTGGGGAGACACGGGACACTGTTGAGGATGGTAGTTATATTGTTAGTATTTTTGTTATGATAAACTTTGCCTTTAAACTTAGAAAAAGTCCATTAGCTGCAGAAGGGGAATAAGAAATAAATTTCCAAGAAATGCAATTTCCTTCAGAGAAGTTTTGAAGTAAAAAGGCTAATTTACATGAAAAGCTGTAAAGAAAGCAGTTGCAAAGTCCATTCATAAAACTTTTATTCCACTTACATGAACTTGATGCATGTTCTTAACAATTATGCTTAGATTGTTCATGAAAATTTCTGAAGACATTAAACAGAGCTAGCCATCATCTCAAGTTATTTCCCATTAAATATTTTTACAGCACATGCATGTTAGGCAAGTATCAAAAATCACAAAAGCAAAGAAAAAAAAACCTAAAAATGTTAAATACATGGGTTTTTGTTTGTTTACTGCTATGCTTGATAAACATGAAATAACCAATACCAAGTCATTCATTTTTACTGCATCTTTACTCTTATATTTGTTCTTAGTTTGCCTAAAACATTTAAATACAAATAAAATGTGTAGCAAAAATAATGAAAGCAAATAGCAGGTAACTTTACAAATAATGCAATGAGAACCATTTCTGCCCTTATCCAGAGTAAATGGGTGACAAATTTGTCCGAAGGAACAGCCCTGCAGCTGCAGGCACAGATGTGCACGCTGGGACTGCCTGCTCCCTGAACACGGGCTCCACAGCTGGAGGACCCGTGGGGACCTGTCTTTACCTCAGCCTCAGAGGTGCTCCAATCCTTAAAGTACTCACAATAAGTACACCTGTGTCTGGAACCAGTGAGCCCTTTTGCTCCCCACGAGGACAAACCAATATGTAGGCAGTTTTCTTTGCTTAGACATGGAAGCAGTTTTAACACTGGCCCTTATGAAGCCACAACATACCAAAAGTACTATGCCCAACAACTGTAACTTGTATGAAAATTCCACTTCCCCACATTGGCAGTCTCAAGATGGAAACAGGTAGCTCCCTAAATATTAACTGACTCTACTCCCCTAATACTAAACATAAAACCACATGGGAGATAAAGAAATTCAAATAGAAGTAACA
Organism: Capromys pilorides; assembly: GCA_004027915.1. Lineage (NCBI taxonomy): Eukaryota > Metazoa > Chordata > Mammalia > Rodentia > Capromyidae > Capromys > Capromys pilorides. The sequence goes on from PVKN010004746.1 coordinate 12,131, forward strand.
TAAACCTGTCCTAAACTGGAAAGAAAAAACTATTTGTGGGACAGCATGGATGACAAATGGTCTACTGTGTAAATTTTAGAATGAGGCAGACAAAAGTTGGACGGCCAGTTCATGTTCCCCTCCTTCTCCCGCTTCAGCTCCATCTCCTTGGGCATCCGATGTCCACAACGTCAAGTTGTCTCTCAGTAACTGCATTATTAGCATGCTGTCCTTGTACGACTCTTCACTTAATGTATCAAGTTCAGCAATGGCTTCATCAAAAGCTGTCTTTGCCAGAGAACAGGCTTTCTCTGGAGAGCTCAGAATCTCATAATAGAACTCGGAGAAGTTAAGGACCAGACTCAATCTGATAGGGTGCGTTGGTTGCATTTCCTTTTTGCAGATTTCAAAAGCTTCTTGGTATGCTTGTTGTGACTGATCCCCAGTCCCTTGTCATCACCAGCAGCAACCTCGGCCCAGTACTGGTAGCAGTCTCCCTTCATTTTCAAATAAAAGACTTTGCTCTCTGCTTGTGAAGCACTGGGGATCAAGAACTTTTCCAAAAGAGACAGTACATCGTTGGGGAGATCCTTTAGCTCAGTCTCAATTTTCTCTCTGTATTCTGGACCCATCTGCTGCTTTTTCTCAGAACCTTCTCTCTTTTGCTCCAAGATGGCCTACGGATTCCTACAACATTTTTATAGGTAATGGAGAGAAGGTTCCTCTCCTCATTAGATAATTCAGTGCCCTGCTCAGTTACAGACTTCATGCAGGCTGCCATGTCATCCTATTGCTCAGCCTGCTTGGCCAGTTTGGCCTTCTGCACCAGCTCATTTTTATCCATGCCTGGGTGTTCTGTGTCCCAGGTGAGTGGCGGCGGATGGACGGGCGCAGTGGTCTCTGGGTGGCGGCAGTGAGGCTGAGACTCTCAAAATTTAACAATCTTAATTTTCACCGAAGTCTTCCCATAGTATTGCTCTGTGATGCTCTGATAAAATCATAGCATCTGGGGAATGCTAGCTTAGCACTTTACTCAAAGCTAAGAAATCCTTTTCTCTGCCATGGCCAGAAGTGACGCTACTACTCATGCACATGTTTCTACTTGCCAGATAGGAGCTTCTTTGTGATTCTTGGGAAAAAATGCTACAGAAGCTTCTGTAGGACACTCTGTTCTTCCAAGGGCTTCATGAGGAAGACCTGTGATGGGTATCCCCAGGCTCCGTGTGCCTCTCCACTTTGGACACCATGACTGACTCACCCCAAGCACACTGTAATGTGAGGAAAGCATGTAGGTTTGATACTCAACATCCTCTCGAGACGTCAGGATAGCCCCTTGGCCAAAGCTGAGCTTACGGCTTACTGAAATAGGGAGAATACATACTGGACAATGACTGTGGTTTTAGGAGAGATCATTTAAGGGCAGAAATTCATAGGTTGAGTGGTCCACTTAAAAGTATGTGGAAATTCGATGTGCAATCTAATTGGCGCCAGGAAAAGCTCAAGTTGTAGTTCTTTAGGATGTATGCACAAAGGATTTGTGTTATCTTCTTTGTCAAGAAAGTTCTGGGATAAATAGTAGGAGAATAAAGCTGTAAGATCTTTTATTTTTATTCCTGATAATTCAGCCGTGATCAGAATATCCATCTGGGCCTTCACCCACGTGTCTGTCCATAATTCATCCATTCTCCCACTCTACAAATACTCCTTGTTACTATTTAAGTTCCATACTAGATACTAGGAATATGGAACTTTTCCCCTTTAATAGGTTCACAGCCTAACAGAAGTAGCAAATACCTTAAGCTATTATTAAAGCAAAAAATGCTACAATAGCTAGGGTATAAATGGTAATATAGGTACAAGGCAGAAAATGTGGACGGTTGCCGAATTGAGAAAAGCCTTCTACACATTGCTCAGAAGGGATTTTCAACTAAGCTTCAACACCACATGGAGATCTGGAGGAGAGAGAATGAGGAAGGGAGAGAGAGAGAGAGAGAGAGAGAGAGAGAGAGAGAGAGAGAGAGAGAGAGAAGGAGAAAGGATGATGGATTCCGTCAAGCCAGCAAATCAGTGGATGTCGGAATTTCTGGTCTAAGACCCATGCGTTCATTTCCTAGTGATTCTACTGTGCACTCAGAGCATGAGCACTCCACGAACTCGACTGGGGTTCTACCGTGGAGACTTTCCCACTTCTTTGCTCACTGAGCTGTGACATCAGATGCCTACAATTATAGGAAGAGCTGGTTGATTCGTCTCCAGGCTGGCTGCAAGACGGAAGAGGCCTGGTGCTAGTGTCTGACAGAGGGAAGCTGCTATGCAGCACTGTGCGGGAGCAGAGAGACAAGAGGAGAGCCAGAGAGAAACTCTACTGGGCCACGCCTCAGCGGCCTCTCTCCTCCCGACAGATGGCCCTGCTCAAAGCCGCTCAGCTCTAGCGCCTGCCCGCGCAGCTTCCTCGCTTGCCCAGAGCTCAGGCTCTGCCTTTACCTACATGAGGCACTAGGGAAATATCTAGATAGACAAAAAGCATAATTAAATGACATTCAGAAAATTAATTAAATATTGATTAATTAAAATTAAGTTAAATATTTCAAAACAATATTCCAAATTCAATTCAAATTATGAGTCCAACTTAGAGGCCAGAATGTTGTGTATCATATGTATGAATCCGTAATCAATTCAGAGTACATGCATGGTATTTGAATAGGTGAGTATATATAAAGATATCAACTAAGAAAAAGCTTCCATGGTAGTAAAGAATTACTAAGAGTAAAACATAACCTAAATACTGGCATGGTAAATATATGACCAAAACTTCTAACAGTTTGGGGATAGGATATTGCACAAAGTTCTAGTGTTTTTTTTTTTTTTTTTTTTAAATTCTAGTGTTTTGTGGACACAGACAGTGTCCACGATGCTTACTGGTGGCCAGGTGTCACTTGTGGGACTGTGCTACTGCTATTTCCTTGATATCCACCCTGTAGACTCAGACAGAATCATGACCCATAGGGTGCAGGAGAAGTTCATTTGTAGAACATGCTGATGGACATATTCTGCTGCTGTATACAAAAGAATAGCTAAAAGGCCGCTGTCGTATACCTCTTTTTCTCCTGTGTGTAATTATTTGCCCTATTTGTTGGGTTCTTTCCATTCTGCTTCATGGAATTGTGGTCATTTTGATCCCTCTCTAGAATATCTTTTAGAAAACTGTGCAGGGTTGACTTTGTCATCATGAAATTCTTTAGTTGCTCTTTGTCCTGGAAGAATTTCACTTCTCCACTGAACTTGGGTCCTTGCGCTTGCCAAGCAGGTGCTTAGAGCATTGAGCTGTCTCCCCAGCCCACTGTGTATACTTTAAAAACGATGGAGGATTGGAGCAACTAGAGACAGACACCACTAAGAAATTTCTGCAATATTTAAAGTAGTATTATGAATAGGGGTAGAGCCAGAGATTATGCAGAAGCAGGCAGATTCAAGAGACATTTGGAATTATTTTCAGTGCTGTTTGATTACTGACATTGGCTCTGCATTATGCCCTCTAGTTAGGAAATACAGTAAATACTCAAAAACGCATGAGCTGAACTAAACAGTGAAATGTGAGTTGCTATTTACTACGTGAACATGAACATAACAGAGGGCAAAACCAGGCTCACACGATGTGATGTGGTTGGTGGGAGGCGCTGGACGTGGGGCCCAGGGCACCTGTGTTCAGGCCTCAGCTCTGTGTTGGAGGGTGTGTCTTAGTCACTTCTTGTTGCTGGGACACAGTGCCGGATACAGCCTAAAGGGGGAGAGTGTGAATGGGCCCAGGGTTTCAGCCCGTGCTTGGCTGACTCCAGGGCAAGAGTGGTCTAGTGGAAGGGCTGAAGGGGAAGTGCTCACCAAGGCCAGGAAGTGCAGAGAGGAAGAGCCAGGCTGTGAATGTCGCCTTCCAGCCCCAGCCTCCAGGGATGCTCCCCTTCTGGCCAGGAGTCACCTTTGGATGTGAGACTCTGGAGCACGTCTAAGATCTAAAACAAAGAAAGCTCATGTGCATGCGTCCCCTAATGTGAAATTCATCTAGTTAGCCTCTACAAGCCACTAAAATCTTAAAAGTCTAACACTGCTGAAAAGCCCAAATTCAGTCTCCTCGAAGTCTCAAATCAGAACCTTCGCTGTAAAACACTGTAAAAATCAAACAGAAAGTCAACCATTTCCAACATACAATGGCTCAAGGCAAACATTCCATCCAGAAGGAAGATACGGGGTGGTGTAAAAAGGAACAGAGCCAGAGAAAGACTGTAGCCCAGCATGGGAAGCGCTGAGCCCCGCAGCTCTCTGGTTAGTACCTGGGAACAGGTGCACTGGGAGGTGAGAGCCAGGGGCTTGTGAGTCCCACTCCTTTGCATTGCTGGTGGCAGCAGGCAAGGTTGCTTGCATGGAATGACTCCGCTTACTTCCTTCCCTCAGCGGCTGCTCTATTTTCCTGGCATCTCCAGCTCCCTGTATTCTCCCTACAATTTTCATTTTGCCCTCACTGTTTCAAACACTTCTCTGTCTGGTCTACACCACTTGTCCTCCCAGACTGTCCTCTGAGATCAGGGTGAAAGCCTGTATTCTGGAAAGACAACTCCACATGAACAATATGAAGTCTACTGCCAGTTTAAGCAATAGCCAGGACCTCTGGGGCCATGACTGCAGAGACCTCTGAGTGCTTGGATGGCTAAGCACTGGGAAATGAATTCCAGGAACCAATTCCTTGGGGGCCCTTCTCGGTCAGAGCCTAGGGCTCTGCTCTTAAGCAGAGCTTTACAGCTTTCTGCCCTTCATCCTCTGGGTGGTGGGGTCAGGCTGATTCCTCAGATGCTTTCAGACCACCTCCCTGGTTCCTGATACAACATGGCTGACTTCTGTTTGGTGCCAACCCTTTTGTCCGCTCGCTCTCGGCGGCCCCAGCTTTGTGGGTGCCTCCTTTCTGGGGAAACACTAAGCTTTTCTCCTTTTGCTCATCACTTGCACTGTACCCATAACCTACACATTTGGGCCACTTTGAAATTGCTCCCCCCAGATAAATCAGACCACTACCCTTAATCTCAGTTGTCCACAGATCATGGGGCACATGAAGACAAGACCTCTGAAAGGTGTAACATGCATGGCCTTTCGTGCAGCTGCCCATGGGGTCGCTGGCCTTTACCACACACACTGCCAGCATCCTGGCCTTCTTTTCTTACTTCCATTTTTGTTAGCATGCTCCGAGCTCTGAGGCGGGTCTGCCCACCATTTGGCTTGCAGGTGTCCAGGACTCTTCCGGCCCGCTGCCCGGTCCACTTCCAGAGGCTTTTGAAGCACACAGTCAAGTGCAGCCATGGTAGTCGTCCTGCTCCTGGTGTCGGTGTCTTCTAAACTGCTGTCTCGTGGTGGGCCAGAGCACTTGACACATAATGATCTAAAGGCAAAGAGCTTGATTTCGGCTCAGGCATTCAGGCTGCGGTTTGGTGGCGCCAAGGCTGAGATGGCATGGTGGGGCAACACCGTGGAGAGTCACTCACTGCCCAGCGGCTGGAAGCATGGAGAGAAGGGGATGAGAATGCCACCTTTCTGGCTCTGTCCCCAGCATCCTGCCCCTTTCAGCCGAATCACACCTCCAAATATAAAACTTTGGGAACACATTTCATTTATTATTTATTTATTTGTGTGTGTCTGGGGGTACATTTAAACTGTAACGGCTGGCCTAACACTTCCACCAGGTTGCTGTAAGACTTAGTACAGTAAAGATAGTACTTGCTGCTCTGCAGTCCTTTCCAGGGCTGTTCTAAGGGCCAGAGAAGATGACTGGTGTGAGTGAGTGCCACACAGTAGCAAGAAAATGAGCCGCAAGTTGGCCTCAGGGCAGCTTCCTGTGCTCTGGTGGGCAGTGGGGGGCATAGCCGCCTCCCAGGGAGCCTTCGCATGCTAGGCACACCAGAGCTTCCTGTGATGGGGATGCTATTGGTGCAGCCACTTTGGAATGAAGGGTGGGTCTATCCCAAGTGCTTGGACTTTAGGCCCGACCTCCAGGCCATGTGCTCACAACTTCTGTCCTGAGGTGTTCTGTGTCACCCTCCCCGCAGCTTCCCAAGGCAAGGAGTGGGTGCCCATCTGTTTCTGGGCATGATGCAGTGCTGCAGAGGTCAGCTTCCCTTACCCTGGGTTGGGTGCTTGGTAATTGCTACATTCACAAAAGACCAACAGTAGCTAATACACATGCTGCACAGCCTTCTGACGTGGGCTAGAGAAGCCACAGTGCAATGGTCACATAATGTAATCTAGAAAATGTCCTACATATCCGTGAAGTAAAGCCATAAATTTGGACTTACTAAACCATCAAGACAAGCTTGTAGGTCATACACTATTTTTTAAAAATATTTCAAAAGAGAATAGAAAATAATAAGGCATCAGAAATGATACAGAATTTTACTAAACAGGATGATAGGAATTCAATAAGTTGTTATATTGCATATTGCTTTCTTCAGATTAGTTGTTCAGATTACTAGATATAAGTATGCAACATTGGCAAAAAAGAAAAAAGCAAAAAGTAAGCATTAACTGTTCCTCATGGACCAGGAGAAATCATGGGTATAATTATCCAAGTGTATGTATGTGTGTATCCATCCTCCTTGCTTTTCTACTTTCCCTCATTCCAGTTGTTCTTTCCCTTTCACTATTATAATGTTCATTCAATAAGTGAAGAAGCCAAAAGATGTTTTTCTAAGTTCAGGTTTATCTCTTGGAACCAAGTTTCTGTTGTTGATATCACTTGAGAATTCTCACCCAGGCCTTTCTCTGTATTTTTCCCAGAACACATTCCCTTCCATTAGCTTGGCTTTCTGGGGCACCGACTCTTCCAGTTAATGCTCCCTGAGCATGTTCTGCTATAGAAGAGTTTTCTGAGTGTTTACAACTCCTTTGCCACTGGGATAGATTAGTCACTCAAACATCCTGGCTGGTCCACCTGAGGAAGGTTTTTCCTCTTCCCCACATAATTCTGCTACTTCTTTACTAGGGCTTTACCTAGTCTTAGAACTACTCTAAGATCAGTTCAGCAAAACACAGCATCCTGATACCTAGGTCGACTCAATGGCTATGTTAATATATTCTGATGTTCTTAACATGATGCAAACTATTAGAAGGCAGATTTATAGGACAAAGTTGTATGCTAACTGGTGCTACAGCTGCATGGCTGGGTCATGGTGCCCCACATAATCTGTTGAAACACTATTCTGAGTGTGGCCTTGGGTGAGATTAAGCTTTGACCTGGGAGACAGACTAAACAATTGCTGTTCTCAATGTGAATGTGGGTCTCATTCAATCAGTTTAAGGCCTACATAAAAGAAAAATGACCAGTAAAGGAGGTTGCTTTTTGTCTGACTGCCTTTGAGCTGGGGCACTTTTTTTCTGCCTTTGCATTTGGACTAAAACACTAGCTGTTCCTGCTGAGTCTGAAACCTGGTGACTCCTGGGTCTCTAGAGTTTCATGATTCATACATGTATCATTAGTATTTCATAGGCATGTATGTGATTTGTAAGTTATTTTATGGATTAATGTAGCAGATTATATAATTTACATATTAGCTAATTTTTTTGAGACAGGGCTCCCCTATGTAGTTGAGGCCATTCTAGAACTTTCCCTATAGCTCAGGCTGGACTTGAATTTGATGTGCTCCTGCCTCAGCCTCCTGAGGGCTAGAATTATAGGCATGTACCACCACTCCTAGCTATTCGGCTTCAAATTAGTACTCTTTCATTTGTGAGTACTAAAACCCAACTATCTTATATGAAAAGATAAGTTTACTGGCTCATGAAATTCAAGAAAGAATTGAGCAATTCTCATGTAGACCGACTCCCTCTGTGTAACGGGAAAAATGGCTGGCCATGGATACGTTGTACACATCATGACATCTGCGTCATCAGAGAGGAGTTCCCTAAAGTAAATTGTAAAGAATATTTTAACTGGAGTATGTACCTGGATGTTTTGGGACCAAAAAGTAATTAGAGCTCTGGGCAGATTTCCCTATCACAGAAGGTTAAAGACTCTACCAACACAAAGTGCTGAGATACATTATATTTGAAATTATTCCATTTCCTGTTCTCCTATTCTCTTTGCTTTGTCCCCAGTGATATATATATATATATCTCCTTTCTATTGTTACATTTTTCAAAACAATATAAACATTTTGCTTAAAGAGGTTAATTTGAGTCACTTGAGTCCTTGTAGAAGGTCAGGAGTGAGAATTTGAATCAAGGAAACTGTTAACCAAGGTATTGGGAATCAAAATGAAGGTCATGGAAGATTTAAAAATACTGCAAATGTTTTTTAAAATAGGAAGAAATAATAAAGAAACAAAATATCCAGGGGAAACCTGCCTTCCTCCCTAAAGTCTAGTATTGAAAGAGCTGCAGTGACTAAATAATTTTGAGAAAGAAACGAGCTCATAGAAGTTACTAACAGAAATGTGTTGTGAATATAAATGTGAAGAATAACTAAAAAGTTGTTATTAGGTATGAACCCAAGCAGTGGAGACCAGGCATTCTGATGCAAGTAGACTTACAGGGGGCAGCCAGCGGGCTGGCTGTCTAGCAGACCAAGACAGCAGGGAACAAGGCAAAGCACAGGGTTTTCAAGGAGTGGGGAGGGGGTTGGGGGGTGAAACAGCTGAGGGAGAGCAAATCTTGCAGGGCTGCCTCATCTGTGGGGGACCTTAATGCTAACATTGGAGAATTTCTCTTGTTGCTTGCCCATGTCCAAGTCAGGCAGACCTTTCTGCGATTTTGGGCTCAGCTCTGTGTAGGGCCAAGGTGGAGAATGTTTAGGGGCAGGGTACCTGGGAAACTGAATCCTGACCTATCAGTTGTAATCTTATTTAAGTCTAGTCCTCTCAATTTGTAAAGCAGGTGAGTTCCAGAAAGATAAAAAGACTTAGCAAAGTTCCTGCAGTGTGGCTCTTGATTTTACACAGTTGTGTCTTTCTAAATACACCAAACATTTGTATCTGTGATGAGAACGTATGTGACAATGAAAAAGAACATGATAGATACACATTAAACATAACTCATCCAACAAATGTTTAACTAGCACATGCTATTTCACCTGTGATACTACAGAGGTGAAAATAAGATGCAGATGTTCCCTTATGGGTCTTACACTAATTAAAATAAAGATCATTTGAATGTATATTTATAAATAAGGATAGGTGACAGTACTTTCAGAAGAATAAAGAGGCAGAACTTTAGGAGACAGGTTAAAGAAGATTTCTCCAAAGAACAACATTAGCATTTAGACATGAAGGGTGAGAGGCAGTGTGTAATAAATGTGTCATAAATCCAGTGGAAAGAGTTCCAGGCAGAGTCATGCTTGCATTTAGCTCATGAAAAGCAGAAAAATTGGTCTTTTCAAGGAAAGAGGAGGGTTGGGCCTGGGAGGTGATAGGAGAGGGCATCACATGGGGTGATTGATAGGGTCAGAGCACCCAGAGCTTCCAGGGACAGACCTTGCCTGCTGGTCCAAGAGCTATGAATAGCAACATGAGTGTCATCGGCACCTTAGGTGGGGCAGAGTGGTGAGACGACAAGGTTTGTTTTTCATTTGTGAAAGGTCAGCTATTTTGAAAAGAGAATTAAAGTGGTCATTTATGCATGCAGTCTGGGCAAGGGACATTGGTGAGTTGGGTTGAGAAATGACAGCGAAGGCGAAGAAGAAAATGCTTTTGCAATATAAGTCAGTAAGGTAAACGGCATGAAGGAGAAGAATCAGTGTCGGGAACTGAAGTTTTCAGGAGATGACCTAGGGGAGCAGAACACGAAAGGCTTGACAACGAGCTCATTGCTGCTAGAGCTGGGTGCCATAAAGCAGATCAGGGCCTTGAATGCAATCGGGAAGAAATTATTTAAATTGGGTAAGAAGCAAGAAGGGCATTTACAACATGGGAGGAAACAGAAGCAAGCAAGGAGCATTCAAGGGAGAGATTTCTAGGGGAAGTGGTGTGAGCAGGAAGCAAACTAGGTAGCAACTGGTGGAGGCTTACATGCCACTAAAGTCTGCTGATCAAGCCTGGATTTCCAAAGGACAAAGTCACAGAATCTGAGAGAAATGGGAGAGGCAGGGACCTTGGGATTGACCTCATAATAGTGGAGTGCATTTCCTTACAAAAATGCTTAATCATAGGGCATTGAATTTCTGACAAGACTGAGATAAACTGAGACCTGCAGCATGATACGTGTCATGGTTTGGGGTTTTTGCAAGGAGAACAACATAGTTTAAGACATGTTTTGTAGTAGTATTTTATAACAAATCACCCAAGAATCACATACTACAAGTGCAGGAAATCTATCCACATATTAAACACTAAAGCATCAAGCGGAGGGCCTAGAGCTCACAGCAATGCCTCCCATGAGTCCAACTGGAGGCCCAAAGCCCACAGCAGCATCCCATGCAGCTCTGCTTCATGGATGTGTGCTGGAAAGGCCCAAAGGTCAGTGGTGGAAGCTAGGAAGGCTATGCCAATGGGATGAAGGATGTGTGCCAGCTGCTGAGGGATCTGAACTGGTGCCAAGAAGCAATGCTCAAAGTAAGCACCAGAGCTCCTTTGACACGTACCACAGCCATCCTCAGTGACAGTGAGTCCCTGAGCTCCTCCAGTGATGAGGAAAGCTGAGTTCCCATCAGGGACGCCAATGTAACAAGCTTTTTCGTGAGGTTGAGCGGTGCACCATCTTCCCCTCTGGAGTCAGGAATTGATGCTCCAGAGGAGGACCCGAGCTTCTCCAAGGTTCATCAGGAAAGCCAGCAGGACATGGTCTTCCAGCAGGGCAGCCCAGGAGGACTAGCAGCCTCCAGCAGCTCCAACAGCTTCCCCAACAGCTTTCCTACCAGCGTTTTAGCAGCGTCTCTTGTTCTGCCTTTGTGCTGCAGGCAACAACACTCAGGGGTCCTCCCGCACCCAGCACCGCCTACTTTACTTCAGCTGGGTGTAGCAAGTTGACCACCTGTTAGAAATCCACTACAATAGATTACATCTTGAGAGCTTTATTATATCTTCCTATCTCAAATAACATTCATGGTATCCTTACATGTTCATGACCTTTGTTGTGATTCTCAATAGCTTCCCTAAGTGTCCTTTATTCAAATTCTCACACACGACTGTCTAAAAAACACTGAAGTGAATTCCTTCACACCTCAAAATTAACTTTTTAATGGAAATGTTTATATTGTTTTTAAAAATGAATGTATACAATAAGAAAGATGTATATACATTTTTAAGATTTATATATGCATGACAAGTGGTTGAAACACTGTTTCTAATCATTACTTACTTTTGGTTCTTACCTTGTAATGAATAATCATATTGTAAAGAAGCCAATCAAACATACAAGTTTATTCAAAGCAATTGTGTGTTTGGGAAGGAACAAAGAAAACAGGAGCAAAAAAATATGCAAAAATAGGATTATCATCTGGGAAAAGGAGGAACAGGGCTGGTTGTCCTACTAAGGTGTAGTTTCTAGAGGCAAATCTAATTATGTATTATTTATTCACAATACTTCCACTAGGATGAGGATAAGAAATGATAAAAATATATACATGAATCTGTTCATAACACAAGCTTGACATAATTATATAAATATGATCACACTTGCACATTTACAGAATATATTCAATAAAAATCATTTTATGTAATCTAGAATTTCCTGAAAAAGCTGGACTAGTTCTTAAGGTTGCTGTAAATTTAATTTACTTCAACTCTGCAAACATTTCTTGAGTGCTGACCCCACACCTGGAACTGTGATAGATGTGAATGCAAATTTTAGCCTTCTAGGGACTCCTCCTTCTTGAGGATGAAAGGCAATTAAACAGCTACATGATGATGTGATATTTACTCTAATAGAGGAGAGCACAGGCTGTCCTGGGAGCTGTGGAAGGAATATTCTGAGCTGAGCTGAGCTGAGCTGAGCTGAGAAGGAGATATTTGTCAGATTTCAAAGAGCAGAGAACATGACATTAGAACTTGATCTTCAAGGGCAAGTGAAAATTGAGGGTCAGAACAGAAAGGAAGAGATTTCAAGGCTAAGGAAAACATATGCAAAGACACAGAAACACTGAAGAGTGTGTTTGGAGATGGCAACTCATTAGGGATGATTTTGGACCTCTAGAATTCATGATTGGGACAGGCCTCCATGATGTCAAGTTCTAGGAGGCTTCATGGAGCAAATGTGATTTGAATTTGAACTTAACATTGACTAGGAGGAGGCCAAAAGTGAGACAAGAAGGCACATGAGATAGGAAAGGCATAGAAGCAGAGACATATTCCTTAGAGCTTTTGTTGCCCTGTCATGTGTTGAAAATATGGGTTTCTCTAGGTTATGAGTACTGTCTCTCCTACTCTCATCATCACTATCTGTTGATGAGACAACGCTTGACTCACTGTTCACTGCCTGTGGTGAATTTAGGCTGTGTATTGGAAGGGAAAAAGCAAGGTCAGAATTTCTTGAGAACTGTCATTTTGGCATAAAGGCAACTACTGCACAGTGGATATTGGATTAGAATCTGCTTAGGATCATGATACAAAACTGTAGGATTGGTGGGAATAGCAAGGCAAGGATTTTAATTAAGGTAAGATGCATACTCTGCTGAGATTCAAAGAATCTTAGAGTATGGATTCTTGACACTTCCCATTAAAGAGCTGATACTCATTGGGGAAGTTTTGGAAATGCGCAATCAAAACATTTACCTGGACAAGATATTCCAAGAGCAGTAAAGTGATGCTAATTTAGTGCAATAGCAAAGTCATGGAGTGGAGGTGACAAGATCTAGTTGATAATTTCCATGTCCCATGATTCAGTCTCTCATTTAACATCATGAACTATGTAAATGGATGGAGCTACTCACAGATAGAGTGGACCAATAAGGGCCCTATTGAGCCTAGGCCTTGCCCTGGCCAATCTGAAGGCCCGATATATGTATGTATGTATATGTGTATATATATATATATATATATATATATATATATATATATATATATATATATATATAACCTGACAAACCTATAAGCTTTCTGTGGCCTAACTCAGAAGTCCCCAAACATTTTGGCACCAGGGATTGGTCTCACAGAAGTAATTTTTTTCATTGATCAGTGTGGGATGGTGGTTTTATGAGTCTTTTCCTTTTTTCACAAAAGTTCTCCAGTGATATTTATTTATTTATTTTTGCTAGGGTTAGATTTTGGGCTTATCAAAACTGTGATTGAAGTAAGGGCACAGGGTGGAAAAGAGTGTGGATGGAAGGGGCAAATAAAATAAAGAGCAGGCCAAACACAGTCTAAAATAAGTATTGAATTCTGGCAATCTTAAGCCTTCCACAAGGTAGTTTAATCATCACCTGTCATTCACTGATAGGATTTTCATATGAATCTGCAAGTAATTGACTTATAGTCTCTGGGCCATCGAACATGCCTGTCAACATTAGTTTGTATTTGCAGGTGTTTGCCCGAGTGCTAACATCACCGCCTCAGCTTTACCTCAGACCTTCAGACATGGGATTCTCATGAGTGAACAAGGTCGGTGCCTCACAGGTATAGTTCACGAGGAGGTTCGTGCTACTCTGAGGATCTCATGCAGCAGCTGGTCTGACAGGAGGCTGAGTTCTGGAGGCAATGCTAGGGGTGGGCAGAGGAAGCTTTGTTTACTTGCATACCATTCTCTGCCTGCTGTGGGGCCCTGTTCCTAGAAGCCCACAGATGGCCCAAGTGGCCAGCTGACTGGTTTAGTTTCTGTGTCTTAAAGAAAGAGATCAATACAAGAAACTTCATAGGAGCATCATCTGAGGAAACACGACATCAGAATTAACCACAATGTCTTTCAGTAGGAAAACAGGGAAATTGTGGCATTTTCAAATAAAATGGGATATGGTATAATGGTGAAGAGAAATGGTTACAACTACAAATATCAATATGTGGTCCATAAACATCATTTTTTTTTGGGGGGGGGAAGCAAGTTACCAGGCAATATATGCAGTATTCTCAACTTTATATATGCAACATGCTTTTATATGTTAGACCTGAGGCATAGGATGGGAAAAACACAGTAAGAGACACAGGAAAGGCAAACTGGGGACAGTAGCTACCTTTAACAGGAAATGTGACATGGGGGACTTTTGTGTGACAGCAATGCTAGTTTAAAACTAGGTGACAATCCTACCCATTCAGTCTATATTTTATTTTTATACCTTTTGCTAGTGTTCCTTTGAGACGGGTCTTGTGATGTCCTTCAGGGTGGTGTGGAATTCATTGTGCAACTAGGCAGGCTCAGACGTTAGGGGTTGCCCTGGTCTGAGCCTCCTGAGGTCCGGAATCACATGCATGTGCCGCCATGCCTGGCTTACTTTTATGCCTTGTGTATACTTTAAATATTTTCTAGTAGTTTTTCAAGCATGAAAAAAAATTGAAAAGTCACTAAGACTTGAATAACTGAGCAACTTTTATTTACTTATTTTTTTGCATTTAGTACAGGGCCTACAGGGTCTCAATACACAGATTGGACTAATAGGGATCCTCCTGTTTTCAGCCTGCCAAGAACTGGGATTACAGGTGCATGCCATTATGCCTAGTCTCAGTCACCGTCTCAGTGTGCCAGGGGGCAGTGCCAGCACGGCATGCTGGGGATTGAACCCTGGTCCCTGCACCTACCTAAGCAAGTCCTTTAGCCCACTGAGCTATCTGGCCGCCCACTGAGTGACTTAAAGCTCAACAAAGCCATCTGTGTTTGCCCCTCTGGAGAAAAATGCCATAAGTCTAAAAACCCTAGAGGTGATCAAGTAAGTGTATATATATGTACACATTTGTGGGTGTGTGGTAGTTAGGAGGTGTGGCCAAAATACATTAAATGCTTCAGTTAAAGTTTTTCTGACAGTCAAATACTCCTTACCAGTGTCCTCTTTATGGTTGAGTGTCGTCCAGTGGAAAGCCAGGCTCAGGAGAACACCACGTAACCTCCTCGCCCACCGCGCTTGCCCACAGGCTGTGCACTGTGTGACCGCCAGCTCCGCAAAGGCAGTATGACCTTGAAAGGTGAACCTTTGGAACTGATGCAGGACACTGAGGGGGCCCTGATAGCGTAATGAAAAACACCCATGCCAGAGGACTTCCAGAACCGCCTCACGAAGTGACCAGAACGTGATATGAGGGTGCTCAGAGGGATGAGTGCTTTGAGGGAGTAGCTGACAATGTGTCTTTTACTGTAACATATATGTATATGCATATATATATATATATATTAATGTAAATATTCACTGTATTCTCTGAGAAGACCTCACCACTGTATATTTTGTGTGTCTATGTGTGTGCTTATGGACCAGATTATCATTTGAGTTGGCAGACTGAGAACGGGTGGTCCTTGCCTGTGTGGATGGGCCTCACTCGACCACAGAGGGCTCAAAGAGAATCTTTCCCTCTTTTATTTTTTCTTTCTCTCTCCTCTTCCCTTCCTTCTTCTCTTCCATCCCATTTCTTCTTCTTTTTTTCTGAAGGCTAAGCCCGAGACTTCCACATGAAGGGCAAGTGCTCTACCTCTAAGCTTTGTCCCTCGCCCTTTTTATTTTATTTTGAGACAGGATCTCACTAAGCTGCCCAGGCTGACCTTGAACCTGTGATCCTTTGCCCTCACCCCATAAGTGTCTGGGGTTACAGAGATGCACCACGGCATCTGGCTTTTGCTTGCTTTCCTTGAGCCAAGACCTCCATTGCTTTCTGCTTGTGGAGAGGAGCGCTCCTGTTTCCTGGGGCTCCCACCGTAGCCTGCCCAGCCCTCGGGCCTTCACACTTGTCCTAAACGTGATGTCACTGGCTGTCCTTGGATGTGGAGGCAGCTGCACCATGTGTTTCTCTGGGTTTCCAGTGCTGCAGTTGGCAGTTCATGGGGTTCCTTGGCCTCCACAACCATGTGAGGCAATTGTTGTAATCTTTCTCTCTATCTCTGTCTCCCTTTTTCCCTCTACCTGTGTATGTCTGCCTGCCTGCCCGCCTGCCTGCCCATCAGCCCACTCATCTCTCTCTCTCTCTCCCTCTCTCTCTCTCTCTCTCTCTCTCTCTCTCTCTCTCTCTCTCTCTCTCTCATCTACCTGCATGCCTACCTCTGTCATCCTCTTTGCTTTTAAGTCTCTTCTTCTGTTTTTATCACTGCCAGTGAAATGCCTGAGTCTGGGTACTTACAAAGAAAATGGGTCTGTGCAGCTCATGACTTTGAAGCTGGAAAGCCAATGGTGGGGCTGTGTAAGCCTCCTGGGCTGTGTCACCCTGTGCGGATGGCATCCCAAAGGCTGGAAGGGTAGAGAGTGTAACGAGAGCCATGTGGCCTGAGATGGGGGCCCTTCTGAGATCCCCTACATGCAACCTCATGTCTTCCTGTCCCTCTCTAATGCTGGAGGATCGAGTGACACGTGGCTCCCGAGGGGAGTACCACGTCCCGCAGGAGCCCACAACTAAATTGAGTGGGTTCCAGTCGGCACCTAAAAGTGCGCTACAAAGTCTGACCCACAAGAAGGTATGCCACAGTGGTCCCTTGCGTTCTAGACACCCCCCACTATGAGTGCAAATCTAAGTAGCAATTTTATATTTATTTTAGTATTTATATATACTTTAAGGCTTTATAAATGCTTCCCACTCTTATAAACCTTTCTCACACTTAAAAAAAAAACAATTCTAATGTTCTTAACCATTTTCTAAATTCATAGACCTACATAATTTTAGCAACATACTAAGATGTGCTGTATGGGCACTATAAAATCCCGTGATATAGCCAAAAATCTGTGATAAATAATTTAGATTAATAGTTTTTGAAAACCTGTGAACTAGTGACTCCACAAAAGTCGAACCACAAAATAGTGAGTGACTACTGTATATCCTCAAAGAAGCCCTTGAAGTTCCCAGTTTTTTTGAGTAGAAATCTGGGGACCATTCTTGGAAATGGATACTAGAGGTGTAGCATGAGGAGAGGGGGAGCGTGAAGTTGCGGGTGGCGGGGGCGTAGTTTATTGAACTGCTCAGAAGCGGAGAGTCTGCGCTGAGTCTGCATCTCAGGGCACACAAAGGAGCCTTTACTTTGTCCTCTGGGCCAACGCATCTATCAAAAGATGTGTCACTGAGGGTTAACCGGAAATGCCCGATTTCCTTGGTGTTAGCATAGAAGATGGTTTGCAAATGTTTATAGAGGCTGGGATGTTAGAATGGCTTTGCAGAGCAAGGCCAGCTCATCCCCAGTGGGAGGACATACCACTCCCCGGCACTTGGCGAGAGAATTTGCGAGGGGAGCCCTAGGGTTTTTGCAGCAGTGTGTGAGCACCTTTCCCATAGGCCAGACCTTAGGCCAGTCACTCAGCGGGAAACGTAAATGCAGTGGAAGCAACTGGATTCCTGACCAGCAGAGAGCAAGAGCGGCGTTCCTCTGCCACAGGCAAGGTGCTAGAGAGCGCTGGACGAAACAGTGGTCACATAGGCTGCCTGGCATGGGTTTACGGCACCTGGCAGCTGTCACTCAGGGGCCCCGGAGGTGCAGAGCTAGGAAGCCTGCTGAGTCATTGTTTGATATCAGAAATTTCCAACTTAAGTGGACAATATCTAACTCAGACAGTAAAAGCAGAGAGTCATGGCCCCTGGGCTTCCAGACTTGGGCGGGTTTACAAACACGGAATCCTTTTGTGATGGAGAGACCAGGTCCCCGTGAGGAAAGACCCCTACTAGAAATTTGTTCTATTGCTATTTCTTGAATCCTTTCCCAAAGGGATGTATGGTCTCTCACTGGACTAACTGTATTGATGAAAAATAAGTAATGCATGTGGGCTCCCCTTCACACTGACACCAGTTCCAGGAAACCCAAGTGTCTCAGGCAGAGTACGGCTCAGAGAGATGGCCAGTGAACTTTTCTGTCACATCTGTCCCATACAGAGGCCAGTGGGTGCCTGAACTCAGCCTGAGATATTTGCCAAGGGGCAGAATGAAATACGTACACTTAGCAGTTGGCAACATTCCGGTATTCATTACTTGAATGCTATTATGGTGAGAAAAGCCACATGGAAGCCATGCCAGTTTCTTCAACTTAGGAAAACAGTAAATAGAAAACAATGCTGTACCTTAGAGAGGCTTCAAAGATCAGTGCCGTCATCAAAGACCTCAAAGATCCCTGGTGCTGATTCTTACTGTGTTGACATCAACTCTATTCTATGTAGAAGGCAAATAGACCCTGGAGAATGACAGCAGACTATTATAAGTCTTACCAAGTGGTAACTAAAATTATAGCTGCTATACCAGATGTAACTTCATTGCTTGAGCCAATTAACACATCCCCTAGTACCTGGTATACAGCTATTAATCTGAAAGATGGCTTTTCCTCCACTTCTGTTCATAAGACTCACTAGAGGCAGTTTACTTTTAGCTGACAAGGCCAGCAATATGCCTTCACTTTCCTGCCTCAGGAGAATATCATTGTTCTGCCACAGCTGTATTCTGACCCTAAATGGTAGCTTATTGCTATTTTTTAGTACATGGGATTGAACCCAGCAGCACTCTACCACTGAGCTACATCTGAAGACCTTTGTGTATTTTATTTGCAGGCAGAGTCTTGCTGAGTTGCTCAGGATCACCTTGCACCTGGTGATCCTACCTCAGGCTCCAGAGTAGCTATGGTGACAGGCATGTGTTACCACTCTTGGGTAAGTTTGCAGATATCTTGACTATTGGCCTGTTGCGTTGATGATCTTACACTGAATGGATATAGATTGAGAAGTTGCAGCTAGTTGTTACCTCCCTCCTAGTATGATACTTGTGTGTGAGAGGGTGGGAAATAAATTCAACCATAAGTCAGGTAACTTCTATCTCTGTGATATTTACAGGGGCCCAATGGTATGAAGCAGGGCTAGCTATTCCCTCGGGGGAATAAATTGTTGCATCTGGTATTTTCTACAACTAGGAAAGAGACACCACACTTGAATGTGTTTCTTCCTTGGCTGTGCTAGCCTAGGAACCGAAGTTTTCTAATTTAGAGTGGGGCTCAGAACCGAAGGCGGCTCTGCAGCGGCTCTGGGGTACAGCGCGGGCCCCTCTGCTTTCTAGGCCATGCCACTCAGCATACTGCATGGTGCTCTAAGTGCCAGTGGCAGACGGTGATGCAGTTGAAGCCCTGGGCAGGTTTCTGTAAGTGCATTTTGGGGTTTTGGACTAAGGCAGCCCACTGATCCTACCATAGTCTCCACTGTTCTGGAGCAACTGGATGAGGGGAACAAGGGAGTGGCCCTGCAGTGACTCAGAACACCCAATAGGGGCTATTCCTTGCAGAGGCTGAGGACAGTTCTCAAGGAGGCTGGATATGCCCTAAATCAGCATAGAATGTAGGTTAGTGTTTCTCTGGCAGTCAGGGTTCATAGATCCAAGAATTAAGAGGTTGGAAATGAAATTGGTACTGTTTTAGTCAGTGTGTCCCACTAGCAAAATTTTTGTTTGCTGTTCCTGTGGCTTTGTGGGCTAGAGTGTTAATTTCCAGAAGAAATGATACACACACCAGGAGACATAGCAATGATCATATTCAAGTTAAGACAGCCACACAGCAGCTGTCTCCCAGAACGAACGGGCCCAAATGGGAGCTCGAGCACTGGCTGTGGTGACTGATCCCAGGGCACGAGGCTGCTCTTCATGACAAAGATCAGGAAGGGTATGTGAAGAAAGGGTGATCCCTTCAGGTACCTCCTCATAGTACCTTACCCTGTGAGAAAGGTCAGGGCAAAAGCACAGTGATCTGGTGCACAATGGACTAAGAATGGCTCAGAGCCCCCAGGAGTGAGTGGCTCGGGGCCACCACATTGTGAAGAGTACGAACAAGCAGAGGCGATCACGGACAGCTAAGGTCCTGCAGAATGGGCAGCAAAGAGGCAGCTGTAAATATTAGCTGCACCCATGCAGCAAAATTAGAGGCATGAGGACCATTAGGTTCTTCTCTATTCCTTTGGAAACAGAGTCTGGCTGTGTAGCCCAGGATCCCAAGGAATGTATAGACCTCACATCAGTATTTAAGAGTCTTAAAACTCTCCATCACAGTGTTTAAGAATCATAAACGTCCTTCAAAAGCTTCCTTTCCTGGGACAGGAGCTAGTGTGTCTGGATGTTGGCAGGACATTGATGTCATGTTCTGTAGAATGATTACTTCGTTAATGTTTTTATTTTGAGGTGATGGTTTGAGGACATGCATAGTGACATCAGACCAAGGACGAGTATATTGACAGTGTCGAATTTTATGTTAGCTTGACTACAGAGTGGCCAGAAAGCTGGTAAAACACTGTTTCTTCCTGTGCCTGTGGGAGTGGTCTTCAAACTGACAAACTGAGAAAATACCTGCCCTCACCAGCAGGGGTTAGGATCATTGAATTTTCCGCCACTTACTTTTCCAAAGACAGAAAAAAATAGAAAAAGGGTCTTAAAAGGGTCTTTCTTCTCCTTCTCCTTCTTCCTCTTCCTCTTCCTCTTCCTCTTCCTCTTCCTCTTCCTCTTCTTCTTCTTCTTCTTCTTCTTCTTCTTCTTCTTCTTCTTCCTCCTCCTCCTCTTCCTCT
>PVKN010004747.1:0-32686 GCA_004027915.1 Capromys pilorides
ACCCCACCCCTCCCTCCATGTGGCTCCTCCGCTCCTCCCTTCGCTGGTTAGGTCCCTACCACTGAGCAGCTCCAGGCCAGGGAGACCTTGCCTCGGATGTCCACTAGGTGGTAGCATTGACCAAACAAACTACCATAAGCCTACCAGCTGCACAGGGACTCTGGGCAAGAACTGTTCGATTTTTCAGGGCATTTGTTCCTCCCTGCAACTCTCCTAAGGATGCAAATACTACTGTTATTCAATGTGACCTTGGGCCTAATAAAGATCAGAATCTGAACCCAGGGAGTCTGAACTCCTAATCACCTCTAATATCCACAGTCAACTGCCAACTGCTGCCTCTCTCCTCTCCACCAGGTAACTCTGAAAGGGTCTTCATTCCTCAGGCTGACGTTTATCCAATCATTTCACAGCTGGCAAAGTGGCCCTGCAGGTGTGAATTCTGGGAACTGCATCAATGAGTCTAGTTCTAGCCCTAGCCCTGTACTGTATTTCTACTTCAGCCCAAATCCTCCCACAACAACCCTTAGTGAGGACGTGGGTTCAAAAGGGTTTGGAAAACGACTTCATATTCCATCACAGATACTTAGGGAGGTTCTGTGAGGCGTTGGCAAGCAAAACACAGCGGTCAGACAGGCTACAAAATGAACAAGTAAACAGTGCTCTTACATAATATGGAGTAGAAAAAATTAAAGCTGGAAGGAACAGAAAAGAGGGGACTGGGAAGATAGCTCAGTGGAATAAGTGCTTGCCTGCCAGGAACAAGGTCCTAAGTTTGATTCCTGGTCCCACCAGCAAAAAAGAAAGAAAGAAAAGAAGGGGGTCAGCTAGAGAAAGGGAAGATGATAGGAACAGGAGGGAAAGGGAAGAGAAAATAAGACACTTTTCTTTCCTTTTTTTTTTTTTAGGTTTTTGAGACAGGGTTTCTCTGTGTAGTTCAGGCTAGCCTTAAACTCACCATGTAGCCCAGGCTGGCCCTGAACTTGGTGATCCTACTGCCTCAGCCTCCCAATTACAGGCGTTACAGGCATGTGCCACCACATCTGGATAAAACTATTTTAACCACAGTACTTTGTGCTGTACCAGGTCCCATACCTGCAGTCTTGTCTCTGTCTTCCCAAGCACTCAGTAAAGTATAATTAGTCCCATTTCACAAAGGAGAAAACAGGCCAGAGAGGTTAAATAAACTTTCCCGGGGATCAGCCTTGGCTGCAGGAAAGGTTTCTCACTGGGACTGCACCCACACAGCCAGCCCCACCCCACCAAGCCTCAGAGGAGGCTGAAGAACTTCACAGGCATTCACAGCCCTTGAGGTTCGGAGAGCGTACGAAGTCCATCGGGCCGGCTACAAGTCACAAGAGTAGGTCCTCAAGACTCTTCCTAGGTGTAAATGCTCGGGCCCTAAAACACTCCAACACCAGTCAGGGCTCTTGTCACTGCCTCTTTTATTGAAGTGATCATATTAGCAGCTTTGGGGCAGTTTGTCGCACTGGAGTCTCCTGATTTTTTTTTTTTTTTGTATCAGGAATTGAACTCAGGACCTAGCATTTGCCAGGCAGGTACTGTGCCACAGAGCTACATCCCCAGCCCTGGAGTCTCCTTCTAGAAGGGGTTTCTAGGTTCTTTCTGTCTAGGTTCTTTCTGAACAAAGAGCTGGTCAAAACAAGCACAGATGGTACCAAAGTTTTGTTAAGGAAGAAAGCAGCTCTGCAAAGAGTTTGGGCAAAGTAAACATAGGAAAAGAAGTATACTCTACAGAGTGAGGGAAAGCCACACATGAGGCAAACACTGGCAAAAACCCAGTGTGGCCTGTCCTTTCTGTATCACCCACTCCTCCAGCTCATGTCAGGCCAAGGCTGTCTGATGGGAAACCTGCTCTGAGAAGTCAGTGTACTGGGCTTTGAGATTTGTTTTGCCCATGTGCCCTGGGATTTGGGATTAACAGGTCACACCTTCTTCCCCAGCCAGCTTTGCCACACCTTAATCTCTGTCTCAGTCACTGAGGGCTGTGATTTGTCACAGGCACCATAGCTAATATACTGCAGATCACATTTTTCCATGTCTTTCTGTTCCAAAATTAGAGCTCCCACTTTCCACCCCTCTTTGCCGTCTCTAAGTCCATTAGATGCCGAGAGGCATGAGCTGGGCCACCAAGGAAGGTTCAAGGCCAGGAGCTAGGGTCAAACTCCACCCACAATGACCTTTGTGATTGGAATGGGCAGGGCTGGAGGCACGAAGCTTCAAGGTTACATATGTTTATAGAGTATTCCTTACTGCTTTTTAATGGCCAAGCACCAGAGCAGTCACGAGCTTCTAGGACCCAAAGAATGGTGGTCCCTGGTCACTGAATTAAGCTCTGGAGAGATGCCCTCCAAGCCTGGGGCAGGCTGCCCTTGCCCCACATATCTTCCACCTATGCCCCCAGGCCTGCCTGGAAGGGCAGGCTTATGTAGAGCCTTCAGTGGTTTCTGTGGTTTACGGGGTGGGGAGGAAGGGAAAGAAAAATTGGTGACTGCTCCCCAGTTCCAAGCCACCACACCACCACCTCGTCCCACCCTTTCAGGCTGTTTGCCCCTTGCTTTGAGATTCTCTAGGCTGATAAGGGGACAGGGCTTGTGGAGGGTGAAATGATTCTTTGATCCCTATCAGCGTCTTCCTTGCATAAGAATGTACTTGAGGAGGAAATAACCACCGCCTTGCTTTGAAAAGTCTGATTCCTTCAGAAAAGAGGCTGTGATTGCAACAAGAGAGAAGGTTCAGCAACAGAGGGAACTTCCCCCCAAAAGAAGGACCCAGCCAGCCATACATGCTTAGGGTAGAGAAGGGGCTCAGGCCAGCCTCCAGCCACTTCCTCCTCATTCCACAGAATAGTCCACGGTACAGTGGGAGAGGTAGCCTCACCTACTGTGTAGGGGTGGTGTGAGGGGTGTGGACAGCCCATCTGCAAGCTTTCTAATACAATTTGGAGGGTTTAGGGAAAGGTAGCAAGAGACCTGAGAAATCCAGTCACATGGGAAGAGAATGAAAATGAATCTGGGTTGGCTGAGTGCGGTGGCCCACACCTGTAATCCCAGCACTTGGGAGGCTGTGGCAGGAGGATCGGTGAGAGTTTGAGACCAGCCTGGGCTACAAAAGTGAGCTCAAGGCCAGCCTGAACTTCATAGCAAGACCCTGTCTCAAAAAGACCAAAAACAAAAAAACAAAACCTGGGTATTATGGTGCATGCCTGTAATCCCACCTGTGAGAGGCTGAGGCAAGAGGATTGCCAATGAATTCAAGGCCAGCCTGGGGTACATAACCAAATTAAAAGAGAAAGAGAAAATAAAATTTAAAAGGGCTAGGGTATAGCTCAGTGTGAAAAACCAGTACTGGGAGTGGGGGGAGACTAACGATGGGGAGAGGTGAAGAGGCCCAGAAAACAAGAGAGCCATGGAGGGGCGAGCATCCGCAGGAGCACAACTCAGCCGGAGGAGAGCACAAAGATGCC
The DNA here is from genome assembly GCA_004027915.1 of Capromys pilorides. Lineage (NCBI taxonomy): Eukaryota > Metazoa > Chordata > Mammalia > Rodentia > Capromyidae > Capromys > Capromys pilorides. Next base: position 3,485 of record PVKN010004747.1, read on the forward strand.
GGTACCCTCCCTGCCTGCGCTTCCTGCCCCTCTCCTGCGGTGCCTGAAGACACGGGGTGCAGTGGCACCCAAGGAGCTGGCCCCACACTCCGGCGCTGCCTGAAGGCAGAGCCCTCCCACAGACTGTCCTCGCGTCGCGTCCGGTGTGGAGCAGCGCTGCAGCCTTCCACCTTGACCAGTTCCCAAGAAGCACGGGGTTAACCAGAGCCGCAGAGGCCAGGACGGACACTGCCACTCTCAGCTGTGAGGGCTTCTCTCCCTCTTCCTCATTCTCCTGCCTTCGCCAATCACTCCGGGAGCTGGAAAGTCCTTTTCCTTCTCTAACTCTGGCCCTCAAATGCAGCCCCTAGGAGACTGAGAGCTCCTTGTCCTCCGTAGCAAATGTGCAGCCCCAGGATGGCGAGACGAGCGGCCTGCCCTCTCCACGCCAGGTGCCACGTGCACCAGGTGGGGGGGAGAGGGCGAGTCACGAGGCGGTGGCGTGGTTGGCTCCTGCTCTGCTGTTTACCAGCTGGGAGAAAGAGCAGGAGGAGGTGCCAGGGAGCCTCCTGCTACAGCCTGGCCCTTGGCCAGCTGCCTGTTGGGTAACCAGGAGAGCCAGGCCCAGCTAATCAAACGCGGGACCAAGGCCAGTCAGAGCTGTGGCCTCTGCATCCCAGGGGAGCCTGGTCCCTTGGCCTTCCCCAGACTCCAGGGCAGGCGGCAGGTGGGACTTTCAGCCGGGACCTCTTCTCCCAACTAGTCCAAGGTGGTGGCTCCTCTTCTTCCCTCTCCTTCCTTCCCTTGTCCTCCCCCTATTCTCCCCCTCTCCCCCCTCCCCTCCATCAACTGCCCTCTGCCCCTCTCCTCTCCTGTGCTGCTCTACATCACACACTCCTCCAAGCCTGCCCCTGGCCCCCAACACACCAGGCAGCTCACAAGTTCTAGGGAGGGCAGCAGGGGCTAAGCAGGGGCTAAGTAGGCACTATCTTCATGAAACTATAGACCCCCGCGTCAGCTCAGCCACCCTGGAGACAAGACAGAATGCCCCCAATATGTCTTCTTGCAATTTCTCAGGACCCTATCTCCCTTGTTCTGTCACCTGCCTCAATGTGGTGGAAACCATTAGATTTTGAAGCCATAAAAACCTGGGTTCAAATCCTAGCTCATCTGCTTATGTCCTTATGCAAGTCCCTGGGCAAGTAAGTCGTTAACGTATTGGAGTAGCCCTTGATTCGTTGGTAAGCCTGCCGTAACTGCACTTCATGTGATGCTTTACACAAAGCAAAGTCATGATATACCTACAGGGCCTGGCAAAACCCCTCGCACACAGTAGGTGCCTACTAAATGCGAGCTCCCCCTTTGGCACTGACCCTACTTCTCCTCAAGGCTCCAAACTCTGGCCTGCTGGCCTCTCCTCATGTCCCCTCTGGGTGCTAGGACGCTCTGCCAGCCACTCCTTTCCCCTGCCTGCTGACGGGCCAGGTGCTCCCTCCCTCCTCCCTCCTCCCTCCCCTGGGCCCTGCTCCCTGCCCTCCTGGGCAGCCAGGGCAACGAGGACGGCACCAAGGGAGCTGCCCCATGGACAGGGCCCCACGGAGACACCACCGAGCCTCGAGGGGTAAGAGGCAGGTGGAAGGGACGGCCAGGAGGCTCAGAGGAGGGGAGAGATGGTCAAGAAGTGAGAGTGAGGGTGGGTGGGCATGAGAATGAGGCAGGATGAAACTTGATGGAGGGGCTGGGGAGACAGCTCCAAGGCACAAGAGCCTGCCTGGCAAGTGCAAGACTGTGAGTTCAAACCCTGGTGGGGGTGGGGGGGGAACCGATAGAAAGGGAAGAAGCTGGAGGAGGGGAGGGAAGCAAGAAGGGGAAGAAATAGGAAAGAGGAACAGCAGGAATCTGTTAGGGGAAAGAGAGGGAGTGGGGAAGAAAGGCTGGGTGGGTGGGGGAGCAGGGTGAGGGGAGCTAGGAGGGTGGAAGGATGGGATGGGCCTGGCCTTCTCAGGTGTGAGTGCCCCCTGAGAGGGAGTGGCCAGGCCTGTCTGGGAGCCTGGCCACACTACCTTCTGTCCATTCCCCAGGGGAGGAATCTGGCCTGCTTCTAAGGAATAGGATGGGGGAGCAACCAGACCCTGTCATCTGCCCGCCTGTGCCCATGAGCCTGGCACTTTCCTCCCCGCAGAAGTATGGGTTTTCATTTTGGCAGAGAATGTGTGGCACTGGGCCAAGAGCAGTGACGGACAGAGCTGGGTAGCCCTTGGCCTTGCCAATGGACCCGCGCAGCAACCCTTCAGAGCCCTGTCCCAGCCACGTGGGTGGTCAGCAGAGTGTGAGTGCTGAGGCCACGAGTGCCACAGCCACCCGGGGAGGGGGAAGCAGCCCCACCAGCCAGGGCCAGCCCGCTGGTGCAAGACTGGTGCAAGGCTGGAAGCTGGAGAGGGGTGCCACGTCAGGGAGCAAGGGGGGTGGGGCCAGAATAAGGGAGTGGGGTAGCCACACCCTTGGGCAGACCTCCCCTGCCCCTGCAAGTGCAGGCCACCACTGCAGCCTGGAGAAGAAGGCCTGGCTATTGGAGCATCCCTGGGGCAGAAGGACAGTAGAGGCACGGACAGCACACTGGCCGGGAGTGGGAGCTGGGCCTGAGTCGCAAAGGAACATAACAACAGAGTCAGAGGCTAGGGAAGTTCCAAACATGGCCCAAGGGCTTTCTGGACCGAGCTCTGTGGGTGCTGGGAACAGGCAGAAAGTGGCAGAGGAAGGCTGCTCTTCCCAGGGGATCCTCTACTTGGCAGTTTGGAAGGGGCTGAGGAAAAGAAGAAAGGACCCCGCCTCAACCACGCACTAAAGCCTCCCCAGCAGCTGCTCTGCAGAGGCCCTGCATCCTGGCCAACCCCATCAGCCCACCTGCGCTCTCTCTGCCTGGTCTCCACCCAGACCCAGCCACCAGCAGGGCAGCAGCTGTAGCAGCCGCAGAGACAGAGGCGAGGAAGCTGGATCAGCGGAAGCCCAGAGGGGTCTGCATTCACAGCTGGCGCCTGCCTGCCCTCTCCAGCCAGCATCCCATGCCTGGCGCTCACTGGCATTTTCCTCCCCATAAGCCCAGAAGTATGGGCTTTCATTTTGGCAGATGAGAAGCCAAGAGACTTCATTCCCATGGAGATTTTGCTCTTGGTGCCCAATGTGTGTGGCGCACCTGTAAGGGGCTGGGGGAGGGTCCTGGGAATAACAAAGTGAACAGGACTTGCAGCGTCCCTGCCTCCACAGTGCTCACCATCTAGCAGGGAAGACCCACTGGCAGTTAGGTGTTGCGGTAAGGACCAATAATTCAGTGGAAGGTGCTGAGCGTGTGGCCCCCAGGACAGAGTGAGCAGGGGTGGCTTCTCCAAGAAGAGACATAATGGGCCACCAGGGGCTGGAGAGCAGCTGGCTAGCTCAGTGGTGAGGGAAAGAAGGGCATTCATGGCAAAGGAGCAGTGTGGGGAGGTCCTGCAGGCAGTGAGGAGCCGGGCACTTGGAGGACCCGGATGAGGACCAAGGTGCTGAAGACCAGAGACAGAAGTAGAGAGGGCACCACAGAGCACGGCCCAGCTTCTCCTTGGAGGAGGCCAGGCCCTGCTGGAAAGGAGCAGGGTGAGATGTGGTCCTGTGACCTAGGTGAACGTCTTGACCCCTTAGATCTTCAACTTTTGGCCCCTGACACCCCTTCTTCTCTTTACAGAGCTGCTGGCTGCGAAGAAAACCCACACCTGTGAGTATAAATGGGGGACAAGAAGTGGTTCTGGGTGTGGTGACATGGAGAGGAGCCAGCAAGGGCTTGTTCAACAAGGATCCCAGGAAAGACAGGCACAGGCATTGCGTACAGACGCAGGGCCGACGGCAGCCCTCAGCGAGGTCAAGAAAGAGCAGGGAAGGGTGAGGAACGAGGGACAAGAGAGGGGACGAAGAAGCCCAGGGAGCATGAGGGAGGACGACAAAGAGCCACGCGGGATCCCCGTGGCAGGGCAGCCTCAGGAACACAGCCCTGAAGCTCGGGAGGCCCAGCCTGCCCAGGCTTTGTGGTGGCAGCGGCAGGTTTGTGTTCATCTCTGTGGTTAACACATCCTGAGGTACGAACCGGCCTGGAGCTACGCTGCGCAGGACGGGACATCAGAAAGGTTTTGTCTCTGCAGGAGACAGAATGGACAGGAACACCGGGGTCTCTGAAAGCCTGAGACCACAGCCTGTGAGAAGAAGGGGAGGTGTCAGGAGGGACTTCCCAATGGATACCAGCTATTACACCTTCTCTCTAGAGGCCTCTTGTCACATCAGATCTCTCCTGTGGGAAAGCCTCCCCACCAACGCGCACCCTCCTCACCTCAGTCCCCAAAGCCCATATGCAACAGGACCAGGCAGTGCTTTCTGCAGCCTGAGTACACACTGGGAAAGGCCCCTGTAGCCAATGACCCTGGAACTGATGACACTTTTCTGGGGTAGCAGAGGCCCCTCCATTGCCTACCAGCCACTCCTGAGCTCCCACTGCCAAAATCTTCACGGGACTGCCGGGCCCAGGCAGAGCCATTGCCAGGGTGAATCCTTACCCCCCACACCTGAGCTAGGCAGACAGAGGCTGGGGGCCACCTAGGATGTGACATCCCCTCAGGTGGGGGGATGCTTTGCTCAGCACAATCCTGATCTATGTTTCGCCTGCCCCACCGCTAGCCACAGCGCCCCACGGAAATGCTGAGCAGGGCCCCGGGAGGAAAGCGGGTCAGACTGACGTGTGAGTCTGCTGGGGGAGGGGGTCAGGGACTGTGTGTGGCAGGGGTAGAAAAGGGGGAGTTTTGGAGCAGCAGCAACTGGAAAGGCCCAGTTCCAGCCCTTGACTGCTTACCACTGGAGTCAGGACCACAGCTCCTAGTCCCTTTGTAGCCCTCCCACCCCTGCCCTAGCCACCAGCTCCGCACCTCCCATCCAGTATACTTCTGGGTATCCAGACCTTGAGGAAGACTAACAGCTGGCTGAGAAGCAGCTAGATTTCCTGTAAGATCAGAGACCTCATAGGAAGTTTGGCCAGAGAATCTAGGAGCTATTAAAGCCTCCCTAGGCCAAAAGTCCCAAGAAGGAGGTCCTCAGGGAAACGCCCAGATGAGAGGAGGCCTGATTACTGAGGGACCATAAAGAACGAGCCCCAAGACTAAAGTACCCCACAGAGCTAAGAGGGCCTCTGAAATTGTTTGGTCCATCAGCAGGAACTTCTACCCCAAGAAAACCTCCCCAAAACCTCACACTCCCCCTAGACTTCCAGGTTGACACCTTCAAAAGCAGACTTGAATCAGAGAAAACTTCCTGTCCCTTCCTGTCCCTGGTGGGACACAGGGCCAATATGCCTGGCCTCGAACTCTGACTCTACCATTTACCAGCTGTGTGACCTTGGGGAAGTTTCCTAACCACTCTGGGCCTACTTTCCTTACCTTTGAAATGGAGACAATGATATCTACCTTGTGCAGTATTTTCTGAGATGGTCCACATAAACTTTGTAGTACCATTCCTGGCACATACTAAGGACTATTATAACATTGAGGATGATAATAGCAGTGATTGTCATTTCTGCATTCTAATTGTAGCAGCAGTCTCACTCCTAAGGAAATTTCTGTTGGATCCTGCAGATCCTGGGTATTTGCCTGGTGATCATTGCTGTTGTTTTCAAGTTTCCATCCCTAAGCCAGGGTATGCATCATATCTGTAAGGAGGAGTACATGCAATTGCGCATGCGCGCACGTGTGTGTGTGTGTGTGTGTGTGTGTGTGTGTGTGTGTGTGTGTGTGTGATAAACATCTTCCCGGAGCATGGTGCTGGGCATGACTGCCGGCAGTCTATAAGATCTCAGGTGGCATGTGTCACCACTGCCCCAGGTGGACATCCTGTGACTTACCTCAGAAACATCCCTGTCCCTGGAGTCACTTAGCAAAGGGAGTCAGGCTTGAGGTCTTCAGGGAAAGGGGAAGAGGAGCCTGTCTCCAGGCTCTTGCAAGCTCCACTTGGGCTCCCCACCTAGAACTACCCTGGCAAGTGGAAACAGCTTTGACCGCGTGTGGCTGTCGCATGTGGTTTTGGAATTTTCCAACGCCCCCTATGATTGGCTGCCCCACCCCTCACGCCCTGCCTCAGGTCCAGATTGGCCACATAGGATGCCTGTCATCCTACCAGCTGCAGCCCTGGGGGGGGGGAGGGGGGTTGTCACTTGGCCACCTGTGTGGTGCAGAGCTTAGACCCCCCTGCCCAGAAGCACTGGGGGAGAGCTAGGTGCAGAGCTGCAGCTGAGGTGCTGCTGAGAGGGCCTGGCCCCCACTTCCGTGGCCAGCTGTGCCCACCCTAGGACCACCCCTGCTGAGAAGGCCAGGAAGCCAAGGCTGGCACATCCAGGACTCAGTCATGAGAAGTAAGTGCATGGGCCACCTGGGTATAGGGAGGCCTGGCTCTGTCATCATCCCTGCCACCCTCTGGATAGGAGGATGTCTCCAGAACAGCGCGAACCAGGCGGAGGGCTCCTCCCTGGCAGGGTGTGTCCCGGGTCAAGGCCAAGATCTGTTAGGAAATGGGTGGAGCACAAGGAGACTCTGGCTCCCCAGGCCCTCTGCATGGGAGGTGGAAGAACTGTTGAGGAACTTCTTGGTCCTCCAAGAACACTGGAGATGCTCAGCCCCTCCTTTCACAAGAAGGCACTGAGCCCAAGGAGGGAGAGTGCTTCACCCTAGAGCACACACTGTTGCTTGCTGACGGAGGTCAGTACTTCCCAGGCCCTGTGCTTATTCTCCTGTCTCCTGTCAAAGTATTTCCCTCTGTGCCTCCAACCTGCTTGCGTGGGGGCAGAAAAGGTGGCCAAAGAGGTTGCTCTGGAAGACGGTAAGAGTAAATTGAGGTCACAACCCCAGCACCTAGGCCTCAGAGCCGTCACGCTTTCTGCCCACCCAGAGACGGAAGGACTATGTGTAATCCAGCCAGGAGCCGCGCACATGTGTGTGTGTGTGTGTGTGTGTGTGTGTGTGTGTTCATTCTCCCAGGTTTAGTCACCCATTTGATAGAGGGTTGGGGAAAGAGATCAAGCTAGTGGGAATGGAACAGAGAGCCCTCGGCCTCCCTTCCTGGCCCGGAGCCATGTCCAACAGCTGCTGGGCAGATATCTGGGTCCCTGTGTCTTCCATATGAGCGTGGGTAGGCAGATCAGACCGTGCCCTGCGCTCATGCAGGGGAAGCCGGAGAGCACACAGCGAAGGAGGAAGAGGGAAGCCTGCGTCCCCATGGCCTGAGGCAGCCTCAGCTTTGACCTGAGGTTGTCCCACAAGCCACAGTAGGAAGATCATAAGAGGTCCTGGAAAGACCCACTAACCCAGTCTAACGACCAGTTTTGGTGCCACTTGTCACTTAACCTGTCACCTTGGGCAAGTCATGGGCTCTGGTCTCCCAGCAAAAAAAGAAAAGAGGGAAAGCTGAGCAACACCAGAAAATGAAATGACAACAAAGCCAGCTAAGGAGAGTTTCCGGGTTCCAAGCCTAGGTTCAAGGCGACTGGCCTGATCCCTGAGTCAGCCATCCCCCAGGGCAGGAAAGGAGCTCCACTGCCGGAACCAGGACCTGGAGTCCTGTGAGCTAGGCTGAGAAGACAGGGCAGCCAGCAGCTCCACAGGGTTCTACACAGCGGAAGTGGGGCCCTTGGGAGCCTCAGGTTCCCTCTGAATTTCTCCCCATTGGAGTAAAGGCCTTCCTAGAAAATGACCCCATTCAACAAATCAGCCTGGGATTCCACACCCAGTAGGCTTCCAGCCACACAGGGTGGAGTTCCCAGCAGTAGCTGAAGGAGGCACGTGGGCATCTCAGCATTAGATTCACATCCCGTCACACACACACTTGCTCAGACACCAATAGGTAGAAGAGGGTCTTCTCCAATCTGGGGGTCTGTGCCACTTTCCTTCTCACTTGGACATTTCTGGGTATCTCTTAGCTTTAAGTTTTCCCACCCGGGTCAGTGCCAGCCACCACCAGGGGTATCAGAGCACATAGGGGCCTGGGACTGTAAAACATGCAAAGCCCAAGGGCCAGACATACGAGAAGTGGAACCAGTCTAAGAAATAGAGATGAGAGTCAAGCACAGTGGCACACACCTGTCACCTCAGATACTTGGTAGCTGAGGCAGGAGGATCTCAAGTTTAGGTCCAGTCTGGGCAATCTAGAGAAACTTAAATAAAAAAGGACTTGGGAATGTAGCTTAAGGATAGAGTCTTGGAAAGTTCAACATCTAGTACTAAAAAGAAGGGTGTAGGGCTGAGGCTAAAGTCAAAGGTCAGCTATGTGAAACACACAGAGAGAAAAAGGAGGGGATGAATAAATACCAGGAGAATCAAAATCCTGGAAGTATGAAGCCCAGAGACTGCTGGGGCGTAGATGATCAGAAGCCATAGACACCGGCAGAGACAAGAGGCGCTGGGCAGGGAGTCGAAGGCTGAGGGAGGGGGTTCAGTCATCCCGCCCCCAGGGCCATGGCCAGTGTGGCAGTCGGAGGCATGAAGATGCTGGCATTAGGCCTGAGTGGAGAGGCAACCGTCCTCTCTGTAGTGCCCTGCTCTTCCTGAAGTCTGTTGTGACAACGAGCAGCAAGGGCTGAGAAAGAACTCCAAGTCCCCAAGGCACCCCGCATGACACCCCAGGGCTATGTGAGGACTTCTTCCTTACGCCATGCCTGCACTTTTTCCTACTTCCGCCTTCCTACCGAAATCCCAAATGCCTGGGGTCCAAGGTGCTCCGGAATGCGGAGTCTCAGCTCAGCCCCAGAAGGAGAGTGTGCTGGTGCTGCTGCCCTACCTCGCTGGCGCTGCCATCCCCAGCTCCGCCGCGCTGCTGACGGAGACACCAGGGCCAGGGACATCCGCACGCTTCCTCTCCAGGGAAGGCAGCCTCTCCTGTCCCTTCTGAGCCCTCACCTCTTTTCCTCCTGCTGCTGAAACAAAGTCCCTTCCTTGCCCTGGGGTCCAAGGCCCAGAAAGAATGGAGACGCCTGCTTTTCGGGGACGTGACAGACTGTACAGGCAGGGCCTCAGAGCCAGGGCCAGGGTCTTCCTGGGCCTGCAGCGTCGGGGAGCAGCAGAGGCGCCGTGCACGAGGTGAGCAGGGAAGGCCCTGGCCGTGACTTCCGGGCTCCCCCTCTCGGAGCTTCCTCCCTGTGATTCATCCCCTCCCCCATCCCCTGGTTGTTTTCACCGGGTTCTTTTGTTTCCCCTCCTTTCTCGTCGTCCCAGACTGCGCGGGTGGCGGGGGCAGCAGGAGGGAGTTTCAGGCTGCTGCCTGTCTTTCATGGCGCTTCCCAGACCCAGACTCTCCCTCGCCCACCTGAGTTTTAGCTTCGCTGTTTTCTCAGCGCTGGGATCTGGCTGAATGAGCAGAAAATTCTCATCAAGGTTTGGGGCGGCCCTGCCAGGGCTTAAACAGTGCCCACCCAGCAGAACGAAGGACCGCCACACCCCGCCCCTGCTGTGTCCTGTGGTGGCACCCACCACCTTGGCTTCTAGCTTTGCAGAAGCTGGGGGAACTGAGAGTGAGAAAGGAGGGAGGCTGGTGGCAGGTTGGGGTGCACAGGAGACCCGTGGTTAGAGCTGTGGTCTCAGCGGGAAGGAGAAGGACCTAGGCTAAGAAAAGACCTGCAGTCCTCTTTCCCATTCATTAGTTCCTTCATTCATTTCTGCAAAGCAAGGCCTCCCGAGAGGCAGAAAATCCAGTGTACACCCTAAGGAGCTGTGACCTTCCCGAGGAGTCCGAGCCAGGAGCTGTGCTGGGAATGCACAAGTTGGCTGATTTTTCTCTCCCCTCCCCTCCCTTTTTTTTTTTTTTTTGAGTCCAGAGCTCACTATGTAGGCCAGGCTGGCCTCACCCCTGGCAATCCTCCTGCCTCAGCCTCTCGCGTGCTGGGGTTACAAGTATACACCACCACACCTGGCTCAAATTGACTGACCTTGGTCTTAGAGAAATGGGTAAAGGCAGGAGCCGGCTGGGACCACAAAGGAAAAGTTATGGAAGGGAGAACATCTCTCTCTCTGTCATATTAGTGCGGGGTCTACAGGGACTACAGGGTCTCACTGCACAGATCAGATTTGTAATGATTCTCCTGCTTTCAGCTTCCCAAGAGCTGAGATTAGGGGAGCTCGACCCCACGCCCAGTCTCAGTCACCATCTCAGTGAGCCCTGGGGGCGGGAATGGCTGGTTTGAGATTGAACCTTCAACCCTGTGTCTACCTAAACAGCCCTTTAATCCCCTGAGCTACCTGGCTGGCCCAGTCTCTCTAGGTCTTTACCCTAGGTGTAGATCCTGGCTTTAGTTCTGTGGGTTTCCTCCCTGAATTCCTTCCTAGCTTACCATGCTCACATCCACGCTTTTCCCCTGTAGCCAATAATCTTGCCTCTAGCCTGTTCTTGGTGCATGTGGGATCTCATTCTCATGGGGTAAAGAGCGTAATATTGAGGGCACAGGCTCCACAGCTACAGAGATGGGGTTCAAATGCCACATCTGCCTCTCCCACAAGCTACTGACTGTCTCTAGCCTCTGTATTCTGATCTGTGAAATGGGATGATTCTGGTAGTTGTGATCGCTGAAAATGTATATGACCCAAGGATGTAGATCAGCAGTAGAGCACTTACTTGCCTACTGTGTGAAAGACATTGGGTTCAATCTTCAGTATCATGGGGGTCTGCAGATTGGCACAGTTGTTTAAGTGTCTGCTCAGTCAAATACAGTCAGGCACAGGGGACCTGGATTTGAGCCCCAGCTCTATAAGCCTCACCTGGTGTGCCCTGAAGGCATCCTCAGACAGCCAAAAAAAAGCCTTCTCAATCTTTGATGTCACAAGGCCAGTACATGAAGCCTGGCACAGAGTAAGAATTCAGCCAACCCCAGTGTCTGCCACTATTGCTTCCCCTTACTCAGGATCTCTGAGGACCCCAGAGCTCCTTGGCCTGATGGTTCTGCATGCATGACAGGTAGTTCTAGGGTTTGAGGAGCAAGATGCCCCTGGGTTGTAGCCCCGCTCTGCGCCTACCACTTCCTCTCCGTGGCACGGGACACCTGGACAGGGCCCAGGGCCGGGCTCTGGATACATTCAAAGAGCATATTATCAGTGCATCTCACAGCTGTGAGGAGGGTGAGGTGAGGAGGCTGGAGGCAGGGAAGCTTTGCCCCTACCGTATTTGTCCTCACGTGAGGCTCTAGGACCAGGCTCCGTAGGAGGCCTTCTGTGTCTGAAGCAGTCCAGAGGAGGTTTGTTTTCTTTTTCTAGGGTTGCATCAGAATGAAGTATTAGAGACCACATGAGATGGCAGGGAAAGGACAAGAATGAGCTGGGTGAGCCGAGCGTGCAGCTAAGAGAGTGAGTGCGTAGTGTATATGAGGCTTCGGTTCAATCAAGTTAGGCATGGTGCCACTAACGTGTAATCCCAGCACCATGGGAGGCCGAGGCAGGAGGATCTCAAGTTTAAGTCCAGCCTGAGCAACTTAACAAGATCCTGTCGCACAATAAAAGATAACAAAGGGGCTGGGGATCTGAGGATGTAGCTAAGTGGCTAGACCCTCAGTTCAACTCTCTATATGGGCATTTCGGGGGACTGAACTCAGGAAGACATTGTCCATGTCACCACCACCCTGTGGGAAAGAAGTCTGGCTTTGTAAAAGTGGGCAGAGGCTGAATTCTTTTTTGCTTTGTTGAGACAAGGTCTTACTTTGTAGTGCAGGCTGGTCTTACACTCACTATGTAGCCTAGGCTGACTCCAAACTCAAAGTGATCCTCCTGCCTCAGCCTCCCTGGTGCTGGGATCATAGGTGTGCGCCACCATGCCCAGTGGGCCTGAATTCTTGCTGCTCCAGGTGTAGGCTAATGACCAGTAAACCCAGCCATCACCTGGAAATTTCTGAAAATGCAGGCTCTCAGGCCCCACCTCAGATTTTCTGAAGAGAGACCGCATCTTGTTTTGCTGGCAGTCCACACGGTGCTCTCTTACTGAGCTGCACCGCTTGCCCTCAGGGCCTACATTGTCACAGGATCCTCAGGTGATCATGACCAAGATGAGACTAGCGGCCTCTCAAGAGTACAGGAATTAAGGAAGTGGCATAGACCTCTGCTTTTGGAGCACTGGGACTGGTGGCTTTTCTCTGTCAGTGTTACAGGGAGGACTGCAGGGAGACGTTACAGAAGGTGAGGCTGGAGATCCACCCATGGGGGAGGGGCACCGTCGGATGGCATGGCTCCTGACCTTTGCTTGGCTCTAGTTCCTGGCACCAGCAGGCTCTGTGATAGTAAGTTCCTGGCAGGCAGGGCTCCCAGGCAGCAGTTTGAGTAATCCTGTGATTACTCAGCTCCCCCCCACACCCCCACCGAGCTGGGTTCCCAGCACCTGCAGTTTAGGGACTGACTAGAAGGGGTGAGAGAAGGGAAGGGATTGAGACATTTCTCGACCCCCTCCCAGTCCTCCCGGCCTCCCCAGCAGGCCCCTTGCCCCCCTCCCCAGTCACACACTCATGTGCATCTAGCATTCTCTCTGAGGTTCAGGGTGGATGACCCTGAAGGAGGTGCAGGAGGCCAGGATGGAGGGGTTAGTAGGACAAATGGCCTGAGAGTTCTGGGGCTGGGCCCAGGGCCAAGACACAGACACAGGCTGTCCTGTGTTCTCGTGGCTGTCTCTGCGCCTCTAGTTCTGCCTCTTTTCTCCTATCCCCAGCCTCTTAGTCTCTCTAGTTTAAAGGTTAGAGCAGTGATGGCAAAATTCTACAGCTGTTTGTTTGTTTGAGACAGTCTTGCTGTTATCTCAGGCTGGCCTTGAATTCATCATGTAGCATAGGACGGCCTCCAACTCATGGTGATCCTCCTGCCTCTACCTCCCAAGTGCTTGAACTACAGGCATATACCAAAGATGTTAGAGATGTTAATCACGTAAACAACCTGCCGCAGTAGGTGTGCTATGGGTTCATGGGCTACAGGGTCTGACCCTTGGAATCACTGATTGTACATGTCTGCCTCTCTCTGTACCCCTGCCTAGGACTGTGGTTGGAGACAATGGAGGAGGGGTTGGCCTAGTGACTGGGGTCTGAGGCTCTAGCGTCATCCAAGGACGAAGGGGTCCTCAGCTAGCCACATCTTCCTATGAGTAGGCCAGAGTCTTGGTGACACTGTGGTAAGGTGCTTAGGGCCAGCACCAGCGGTGGGTCAGGCACGGGGCAGGGAGATGTGTCTGGGGTCAGCCATGTGGTCAGTGCACACACGCACGCGATTGTGGCTCTTGGAGAGGGGAAGAGGCAGGGAGGCCTGTGGTTGACTGCCGGGCCAGAGCCCGAGTTCCCACCGTGGCTTGGCCTAATCTCTCTCCTGCTTGCTTTTTTGGGTGACCCGTGTTGGTTTCCCATCTCTCTGGTCTTAGGGCCACTGAAGAAAGAGATACCACAGTAAGGGGGTTGGGGCACTGGGCAAGAGCAGACTCTGCGGGGCCTCTGTGCTCATCCCAGCCCACCATGCCCGCAGGCTCCTCCACAGTGCCTTGGTCGGCAGTAACTGGCACATGCAGTACCCTGCCCTGCATGGTGATGTCACTTAACCACCCTGTGCCATGACAGTCACCCCTCGGGCGGGCAATATTATTTTTACCCTCACCTCATTGCCAAGGGAACTGACGCCAGATGGAGTGTAAGTTACTAGAAGTGCAAGGGCCCCCACACTTTCCTCCTCTCTTCCAGGCACCTGTCTCCTGCGCTCTCTTCCCCATCCGGGGCCTTAAGTTTGCTCATAATTACTGGAAAGAATCTGAAAATCTCGCTTGCTCACTGAGGTGACCGCAACTGCTTTCTGGGTGGGTGTTGGGCAGCAGGAGTAGCTGGGCATGGGAGAAAGAACGGGATTTCTGATGGAAAGGTGTCAAGTGTGCTCGTGCTCTAGGAAGAAATGGCTCCTTACTCTGACTCAGCTCAAAACAGGCTAGAGAGGAGGATACCTTTCGGATGGTGCAAACCGTATGTTGGGAGCAGTGGGCAAGCCATGGGCCCCCTCTCCACTTTGCTTACATCCGCAAGGATCAGTCCTGGGGCTGGAGGGGAGCTCATAGGACTGTGGCTTTGCTCTGTAGCGGGCACTTCCTCTACCCCTAAGGTGGAAGACCTGCCTCAGATGAGAAGCAGCTTTGATCTTGGCCATTTTTCTGGCCTGCTTATGCTAGGGGAAACCAGCAAGTCAGTGAAGGTGGAAGGGAGACCCACATGTCCTTCTGCGTGCTGAAGACGTCTGCGGTAGCCAGCCCCAAGCTGTGTCTGGCTGCCTTTTGAGGACAGGCTGGGAGAAGTCAGGCTAGTCACTTGAACTTCAGCTAAGAGCCACAGGCATCAGACGGGCTGTGTGCACGAAACAGAGGGCTCAGGAGCGCGCAGCAGCAGACACATAAGCTGCCGTGTGATCTGGACCAACCGCTGTCCCTTAGGGATGCCTAGGGCTTCATCTGCTGAGTGACCTGATGAAGGGTTCGGTGTCCAGCCTCAGCCCGGTTGGCAGCCGTGATCTGCGTCCACTCAGTTGGACGCAGCTGCCCTCATATGTAGCCTCTCACACTGACACATGTGCTGCCAGCCCCTCTCCATGTGGAGCCAGGGGCCTAGGAACCCTGTTTGATTCTCTCCCTGCATTCTGGGTCCCCCAGTGGAGCTGAGTGGTTGCTCCCCACTCTCCTGGGTTCCATCTCCAGCTTCTTCCCAGCTATCCGAGCCCACTCTGCTCCCATCATCTCTAGGCACCTGGTCCCCGCAGCCCATGGCTGAGCCTTTACCGTCCAAGGATGATGGCTGGAGTCTTTGCCTGGCCCCCAGGCATCTCCTGCCCAGTGCACCACACTTTCCTGCCATGCCCATGGAGCCAAGCCCTTGGGGGTGGGGGAGGCACAAAGGAAGCCCCAGGGCGGGAAGCAGGTGTAAAGCAGCGGGGACTCCTGTGGCCAGGGCAGGATGGGGGCAAGTGGAGCTATTCATCTTGAAGGGCTGAGCAGGTGGCCTCTCTGCAGCTGTTCTTTTTGACTCGGTAAAGCTGGTACAACACCGGCCTACACCCTCCTCTGTGAAACAAAAGCAGCTCCTTGGAGCCTTGGCTGAGAAGTGCTTGCCACTCCACTTCTTCTATTTGCAGGAGGGGAACAGCAAGGTGGAGCAGGCTGGAGAAGTTGGGGACACACCAGGCACCTGTATCTGCAGCCCAGGTGTACTGTGGTAGAATGAGGAAAAGCCTTCTGGGCTGACCTACTTCTCTTTCTCTCTTCCAGCACAAATTGAAGTGATCCCGTGCAAAATCTGTGGGGATAAGTCATCTGGGATCCACTATGGGGTTATCACCTGTGAGGGGTGCAAGGTGAGTTGCAGAGACACGTATGTGCACGCACACGCACACTGTCTCTTCAGGTTAGGAGGCAAGGGGCTCATGATCTCCAGAGACAACAAGGGACCTGTCCAGCTGGGGAAGTGACTGCAGGACCAACTCTAATGACACAAAGAAATGGAGGAGAGCGAGCCCACCCTCTGGTGGGCTGGAGGACGTGGGAAAGCTGAGGCTGGCGCTTGCGGACAGAGCCAGGCCTGGCCAGGATCAGTGTTTCAGTTCCCCCAAACTGCGGCCTTCCCCAGGGTTTCTTTCGCCGGAGCCAGCAGTGTAACGTGGCCTACTCCTGCACCCGGCAGCAGAACTGCCCCATCGACCGCACCAGCCGCAACCGATGCCAGCACTGCCGCCTGCAGAAATGCCTGGCCCTGGGCATGTCCCGAGATGGTGAGGCCAAGCGGGCAAAACTC
The DNA here is from genome assembly GCA_004027915.1 of Capromys pilorides. NCBI lineage: Eukaryota > Metazoa > Chordata > Mammalia > Rodentia > Capromyidae > Capromys > Capromys pilorides. The sequence continues at coordinate 19,290 of PVKN010004747.1, forward strand.
CCCCCTCCCCCAGTGTTCCCTGGAGTTTCCAGGGCTCAGCCTAAAGCCCGCTGTGCCTGACAAGGGCTGCCCCACTCACATGCCCTTCCCAGGACCTCTCTTGCTTGACAGCTCTGTTTCTTCTCCTTGAGGGCCACTACCTTGAAGCTCTTTAGAGTCTTGAGGCTGTGCTCCAATAGGCCTTTTCCTGGGGACCCCAACCCTCTCACCTCTCCTTCCTCGGGATGAATTCTTCTCCCACTACCCAGCGCCCATCAAGTTCTACATCTTCCCTTCCCCACCCATTGATGGAGTCCAGCTCCATCTCCCTCCCTGGTCTCCCTTTCCCGTCCCAGCGCCCAGGCTATAGCCAGGAATAGGAGCAGATTGCCCAAGAGAGAAGTATCCAGCAGGCAGGGAAGTGTGGGGCTGTGCTCCTCAGGCCTTAGTGGCCCACCTCACCACCCCCCCTTGCCCGGCCATCCCCCCACGGAATGAGCTGGGTGGGAGGAGGTAATGGGGAGCCAGAAGGAGCTTGTCAGCACTTTTCAGTGCTCAAAATAACAAAGCGAAAGGAAACATGCAGGGGTACAAGGGACAGGCGGGGCAAGGGGCTGTGCCCCACACCTGGGAGGGGGCGGGGGGGAGCAAAAGGCAGGAAAGAGAGAGCAGAAGAGGATGTTCAGAAGCAAGCCACGGAGCCTGGGTTGGGCTGTGGTGAGTATCTAGGTCACCGGGGAGCCTGCAGGCCTGACCACAGGGAGACCTGTGTTCTCAGCCCTTCTCTTCCTCCAGGCTTCCCAGACAGGCATGTTGACCCCAATACAGCCTGAGGCTCCCTGCCTAATACCCCGAAACCTCAATCTTGGGAGGCCAGAATCTCTAGCCTGGGCCACGGCTGGAATTCTGCCACTGTTCAAAGCTGCTTGGGACTTAGATAGTGCTCAGGAGACAGAAATGGCAGGCTGGGCATATCCTGAAGGGAACAAACGTGATGGGTGGTGGAGTCTTGGGCCCAAGTTCTCAAACAGTGGTGGGGGGAGGTGGTCCTGGGTCAAAGACAGAGAATCTCACTTGGGGTTGGAGCAGCAAGTTCATTCTGCACTGCTCCAGAATCTCACTTGGGGTTGGAGCAGCAAGTTCATTCTGCACTGCTCCATGTGCCTGCTGCCCCTGCCCTAAACCCTGTTCTGCCTCTTAAACTCTTGATCCTGGACCTCCTTCAGCTGTCAAGTTTGGTCGCATGTCCAAGAAGCAGAGGGACAGCCTGCATGCAGAGGTGCAGAAGCAGCTACAGCAGCAGCAGCTGCAGCTGCAGCGGGAACAAGTGGCGAAGACCCCTCCAGCAGGGGGCCGTGGAGCTGACGCCCTCACCTGCACCTTGGGGCTCCCTGATGGGCAGCTGCCCCTGGGTTCTTCACCTGACTTGCCAGAGGCCTCTGCCTGTCCCCCTGGTCTCCTGAGAGCCTCAGGCTCCGGGCTGTTGTATTCCCACACCTCAGCCAAAGCGGAGCTCAGTGGGGCCCCCTACCACCTGGAGTACAGCCCCCAGAGGGGCAAGGCTGAGGGTGCAGAGAGTGCCTGTAGCACAGGCAGCCATCCGACCCCTGGCAGATGTGGACTTCATTTTGAGGGATCCAGGCAACCTGGGCTTGGGGAGCCAGGACAGGGCCCAGACAACTACTGCAGTCCCAGTTTCTACAGCACCCCGGAGGCACCATATGCTTCCCTGACAGACATTGGTGAGCAGCTCTAGAGGTCAAGGGGGTGGAAAGGACCTGGGAAAGGGTTTGACTAACTGTGCTTCCCAAGAGTTGCAGAGACCTGGACAAGGGGCTGTTGGAGGGATCAGAGTGGCGGGGGGGCAGGTAGCGAGGGGTTGTTGTAAGGATGCAGAAGGAGCTGCCTGAGACCAAGCTGTGCCTCCTCCTCTGGCCCCAGAACACCTCGTGCAGAACGTCTGCAAGTCCTACCGAGAGACGTGCCAGCTGCGGCTGGAGGACCTGCTACGGCAGCGCGCCAACCTCTTCTCCCGAGAGGAGGTGACCGGCTACCAGAGGAAGGTACACGGGGAGACCCTGCAGCAGGGAGGGCCCCGCCTCCTCTGGGGGACAAGCGCTGCCGGGGAGGGGAGGGCATATCCACTGGGCACTGGCTCCACAAATGTGTATACCTCTGTTATGTATGCTTTGGTGTCTGTGTGTCTGTCGACAGCTCAACAGATGGGTGAAAACTTTTCCTTAGACCTTGCCAATTAAGCTTTTCTCAGCTCCCAATCTCTCTTGTCTTGGTTTACTCTCTTCCTCCTCTGTTGGTACCAACAATGATCAGAATCCCATCGACTGCCACGCATTGTGCTAAATGCCATGCATAGATTATACTCAATTTGTTCAACAATTGAACTGTAAGAGTGACATTTATTCATTTATTCCTGTTTTTTTAAAAAAATCGGTGGAGGGTCAGCCAGATAGCTCAGCAGATTAAAGGACCTGCTTCAGCAGATGCAGGGATTGCAGGGTTCGATCCCACCCCTGGGGTGTGCTGAGACAGTGACTGAGGCTGGGCATTGTGGCACACCCATAATACTAGCACTTAGGAAGCCGAAAACAGGAGAATCACTATAAGTCTGATTTGTGTAGTGAGACCCTGTATTCCCTGTAGACCCTGCACTAAATATAAAAAATAAATAAATAGAAATCAGTGGCGAGGTAATGGGGATCAAACCCAGGGTGTCATGTATAAGAGGCAACTACTCTACTATTGGACCAGAGATTTAGCTCAGTGGCATGGCACCTGCCTCGAAAGCCTGAGGTCATGAGTTCAATTCCTGGTACCAAAAAAAAATTTTTTTTTTTTAAAAATAGAAAATAGAAATGTATAGTTTGATTTGCGAGTACTCCACTGTTTTTTTTTTTTTTTTTCAAATACTCTACTATTGAGCTATTTTCCCAAGCCCATAGTCATCTTCATTTTTTTTTTTTTTTTCATTCAGTACTGGGGATTGAGCCCAGGACTTTCACAGGTCCTTTTATTTTTAATTTTTTATTCTGAGATGGGATTTTGCTAAGTTGCTCAGTTGCTCAGGCTGGGTTCACACTTGCAGTTTGCCTGCTTCATCCACCCAGAGCACTGGGCTCAGAAGGGATCGCCACCCGCCTCCTTGTGCCTATCTTCATAGACTGGGACGCTGAGCTCAGAGGGCTTGATAGACACATCCAGGGTCACAGAGCTGTGGAATCCAAGCCCATCAGCTTTAACGTGTATGTTGTCTCCTCTGTCACACTCAACAACAACACCTGCTCTGAAGACACGCATTTGACATTTTCCTTGTGCTTCTCTAAGTTATTTAAACTTTGGGGGCTGGTAAGATAGGTCAGTGGACTATGTACTTGCTTAGATAAGTGCAGGGAACCAGGTTCGACCCCCATGACCACATGCTGTGTCGGCCCCACCCCTGAGCACGATGAGCCGGCCACTGAGACCAGGCTTGGTGGTGCATGCCTGTAACCCCAGCACTAGGGAGGATGAAAGCAAGAGAATCACTATGACTCCAAATTGCATAGTGAGACCCTATACCAAATATATAAAAAAGAAAAAAAAAATCCTTGGGTACATGTTTTCTTTCTTTCTTTTTTTTTTTTTTTTGGGTGGGGAGTGTAGGCGGCATGTCCTTTTTACAATGAGATCCAAATTGGTAGAGGTCCTAATTGTATCTCATACATTTTCCTTTCCCTACTACAGCTAGCATAGTGCCAGCAGCTGGTTGGTATCAATAAAAGGGATCATCAGACGGGAATTGACCCCAGTGCATTTATGTTAAAAAAAAAAAAAAAAAAAAAAGCTTTAAAAAATTTGTGGTAATGCACATTTGTAATCCCAGTTACTCAGGAGGCTGAGGTAGGAACGTTGTAAGTTCTAGGCCAGCCTGGCCAACTTTGCAAGAATTCATCTCAAAATAAAATTAGATCTCAGGAGGCTGAGGCAGGGGGTCACTGTGAGTTCAAGGCCAGCCTGGGCTATCAAGTAAGTTCAAGGATAGCCTGAACTACACAGTAAACTCTGTCTCAAAAAGAAAAAAATTTAAAAAAATTAATTTAAAAGGACAGGGGTCTAGTTCAACACTCAGTGAGTACAATTCTCAGCACACACACACACACACACACACACACACACACACACACGCACATCCAGTGTTGGGCTGGGAGGGTGGCTCAGTGGTAGACTGCTAATCTACCGGGCACGAAGCCCTGGCTTTAATCCTCAGCACTGTATAAAGAAATAAAGAAGCCAGTGTTGAGAATGTGGGATTTCCAAACCTGCCCTTACAGCTATTTGGCAGGGCCCTTGGGATATCTCGGGGTCCTACAGAGAGCTATAGAGGGACCCCTTCCTCTGCAGTCCATGTGGGAGATGTGGGAGCGCTGTGCCCACCACCTCACCGAGGCCATTCAGTATGTGGTGGAGTTTGCCAAGCGGCTTTCAGGCTTCATGGAGCTCTGCCAGAATGACCAGATCGTCCTACTAAAAGCAGGTGCCTGGGACAGCAGAAGGACGGGGTGGGGGTCGAGCCAAGCGTAGGGAGGTGGCGACCCTGAGAGTGGGGGATTCCTGGCTTTGCTTGACAAAGCCATGCGTCTTTCTGCCTCCTCTACAGGAGCAATGGAAGTTGTGCTGGTTAGGATGTGCCGCGCCTACAATGCTGACAACCATACAGTCTTTTTTGAAGGCAAATACGGTGGCGTGGAGCTGTTCCGAGCCTTGGGTGAGGGGCAGGGGGAAGCCCGAGATTCTGATGCCAGCCCCATGCAAAGCTTTGTGAACCAGGGCACCATCTTTGCAGAGCTGAATGCCCCTTTGCTCCCGACACCAGAGGGCAGTGTCTCTGGGTCCCCTGGGCTCACCGGCCTTGCTCATCCTTCTCATTTCCACTCTACCAGGATGCAGCGAGCTCATCAGCTCCATCTTTGACTTCTCCCACTCCCTAAGTGCCTTGCGCTTTTCCGAGGACGAGATCGCCCTCTACACAGCTCTGGTTCTCATCAACGCCAGTGAGTGATGCCAGGCTGGGGGACAGGAGTGGCAGGTGGCAGGGGCATGGCAGAACATGGAAGTGTCTAGGCTCTCAGATGTGGCTCAATATGGGAGAGTGAGCTAAACAACAGCAGAATGATCCCTGCTCAATATTGCTGTAAAATAGAAGGAGTTGCAATAACAACTCAGAAACACCTTGGAGTGGGCTGTAGATGTGGGGAGGAGAGGGTCACTTCCCTGGTAGAGAGAAGCCTGATGGGTGTGTGTGTGTGTGTGTGTGTGTGTGTGATTCCTTGGTAATATTTTGGAACCACCTGAGGAGCCTTAAAAACTACTGCTGCTTGGGTTCCCACCCTGGAGATTCTGATGTAATTGATCAGGGTGCACCAGTACTGATAACAACCTCCCAGGCCACTTTTGAGAATCGCTGCTCTGAGGGGACCTGTTTTGAGGTGATTTGCCTGGGGTGGCAGCTCTGGCCTGGGCAGGGCTGGATGGAGCCAGCGGACTCCAAGGAAGGGGGCCTGCCTGCTACTGAGTTTGTGGATAAATGGAATCAGTCTTTGGGGCTCTGATCTGGAAATAAAGACTTTTTTAAAAAGTGGAAATAGAGCTCTTGAAACATTTATTTTTTTTAAGTCCACATTTCAGCCTGTTATTTTATTATTTTTTTATTATGGCCAGCTCAGCCTGCCCTGAGGGTGGGGCTGGCACAGCATGTGGTGCTGGGGATTGAACTGCGGTCCCTGCTGTTGCCTAAGCTTGCCTAAGCAGGTGCTTTAGACCACTGAGCTATCTCACTGGCCTGGGAAATAAAGACTTTAAAGATGACCTTTAGGTATTTTAGGGAATCAAGGCACAAAGTGTTTTGGGTGTTGAAGTCCGCCATAGGCTGCTGCAGAGGTCCATCAAGGGCCTGAGTAGCTACAGGAGGCCACTCCTATCTGGAGCCCCTCTCCTAAGAGTAGGGGTAGCTCTCTTCCAAGGCTTTCCCATCATAACAGAATCCCAGGTTCTAGCATTAACTGTTTTATGTGAAAAACAAAATTACCAAGCAGGAGGTGGCTTGCCGTTCGGAGGTTTGGAAGCTGCAAATCCTTTAATTTCTCCCAGTTTCCTTTATAGACAGCTGGCCAGGCTGAAGCTCAAGAGGTTAACCTTATCAAACACACACAGACACACACACAGACACACACATACAGACACATACACACACACACATCTGGGAAGGCCTCTAGGCCTCTTCTGCACAGGTCCTCAGAAAAATACAATTCCCTCCCCTTTTTGTTTTTGACTGGAAATGAGTGTCCATGTTCTTTCTGCTCTCACTCCAGTCCCATCTCCTCCTTCAGGCCGACCAGGGCTCCAGGAAAAGAGGAAAGTGGAGCAGCTGCAGTACAATCTGGAGCTGGCCTTCCACCACCATCTCTGCAAGACTCATCGCCAAGGTGTCCTGGCAAAGGTAGGAGCCTCCCTGGGTGAGAGAGGCCAGGCCCCATGCCAGATCTGTGACGTCAGAGCTTGTGACACTGGAACCAGAGGCTTCGGGGACAGAGGGTGTTGGAGGGCTGCAGGATGTCAGAGAGGCGGCATCAGCAGTGGGGACTGCAAGGATGAGCAGCTCCTTCTTTGTGCACAGAGATGGAAAGTTAGCCTGGAATTGGAAGGCACCCCCAGGGAACAATTCAGTTTAATATAGCCAACACTTAGCCAGCACCTGCCTGTATAAGGCACTGTGGAAAGATACAAAGACTCGTTTTTGCTGCCACCAACTGATTTTAATCTGGTACAGAGTCTCGTGTACCTCTTAATATAACTATATTATTAGAGTGTGATATGTGATATTATAGTAGCATGATTACCAAAGTACTTTCACTCTTGTCCTCCTGGCAACCCAGGAGGACAAGGCAACTGACTGGCAACTCAGTCAGTAGAATAAATGGTAAATTTCCCTGTTGTGTTGGGCACTAATGGTTCATGCCTATAATTCTCAGCACTCTGGGAGGCTGAGTCAGGAGAACTGTGAATTCTAACTCAGACTAGGAACTTAGTGTCTTACAAGATTGCCATCTCAAAGTAGAAAATTTTAAAAGGTTGATAAGGCCCTGGTTCAGTCCTCGGTATCATAAAAAAAAAATCCTGGAGCAATAAGAGACTTCTGTGACTTATCTATGTGATTAAGTGATAAATGCAACTTTAGTCTTAGTTGTCTTTCTACCATATCTCCATATATCTAATTTGTTACTGTAAAAGATTTTGGGGAAATATCATGAAGGCATAGAACAAGGATTCAAAATAATTTAAGGGTAGGAGATCATAAATGCTTCCTAGAGAAGGTACCAGTTAAACAAGGCCATGAGAGACACAAGGTTTTTTCAACATTCCTAAGGAGACAAGTGTCTCAGGTTTAGGGAATTATATTAATAAAAAGGAGGCAAAAGCCAGGTGTGGAGGTGCATGCCTGTAATCCCAGCACTCGGGAGGCAGAGGCAGGAGGATCACCATGAGTTTGAGACCAGCCTGTACTACATAGTGAGACCCTGTCTTTAAACAAAAAAAAAGGAGGTGAAATAATGCAAAATATGGCTAAGTATGGTCGCTCCTCCATGAATCTTAACACTCTGTAGGTTGAGGTGGGGGGATTTCAAGTTGAAGCAATTTAGCAAGACCCTGGCAGGGCATGGTGGTGCACATTTGTAATCCTAGCACTTGGGAGGTCTAGGTAGGAGGATCAGTGTGAGCTCAAGACCAGCCTGGGCTACAAAAGTGAGCTTAAGGCCAGCCTGAGCTGCATAGCGAGACCCTGTCTCAAAAAAGGCAAAAAAAAAAAAGACCCTGTCTGAAAACAAAACAAAAAAAATTTTAAGTTCTTGAAGTGTAGATTAATGCAAACACCTTGATTTCAAGAACTAGTATCAATAATAATAATAATAATAATAGCAATAATAATAATATGCATATGGGGACTAGCTTATGATACCCTTCGACTAAAGGGTGAGATCAGGAGCTGGGGTTGGTGAGGTAGAAGAGTAGCAAGGGTCAAGTATAAAAAGAAGGAAAGGGGGTCAGCCAAATAGCTCAGCAGATTAAAGCACCTGCAAAGCAGGCGCGGGGACTGGGAGGTTCAGTCCACAGGCCTGCTGTGCTGCCCCCCACCCATGTGTGCTGAGATGGCAACTGAGACTGGGCATGGTGGTGTCTGCCTGTAATCTTAGCTCTTGGGAGGCTGTAAACAGGTGGATCACTGTGAGTCCAATCTAGTAGTGAGACCCTGAAAACTCTGTAGACCCTTCCCTAAAACACACACACACACACACACACACACACACACACACACACACACACACACAGAGGAAAGAAATTCAGGGAGGACTCTCAGGACCACATGAAAGAGTTATGCTTTGTTTCTAAGTGCTGAAGGAACAATAACATCAGCATGTTATGTGGTCAACCAGTATGAAGGAGCCATTTATGTAATCAAGGGCCCCTTGCCCTAGCTATGTGCCAGGCACACAGTTAGTACTCAGCATACAGAAATGACCTTAGAGAGAAATGACTTTAAACAGCCTCTACCTGAAAAGACTTGAACTTTAATCACCTGCAAGATAGATTAGAAGCAGGTAATGTAACCTGGAGAGCTAACATGGTCGGGCCCACTTTGAAATGCAGTGCCTCCCCTGAAGTCGCCCACAGCTACCAGCTGTCACTTGGTCCCTCAGTGAGGCCTCCTGCCGGTGCCCCTGTTCCACCCTTGTCTGCCGGTTGCAGCCCCACAGCACCTATTCAGCACCCAAGATGGCCCCATCAGGAAGGCAGTGCCGTCACATTCCAGTCTGGCTCTGCACCCTCCTGTAGGTCTGTATCATGTTGAGCTGCAGCCCTACAGTCTTGCATCATGGCCACCCAGATCAGATCCTGGGCAACTTTTCTCCCCTCACTCTCTGCTGCCCTGTTTTAACTAACTTTTCTAGGTGCTGAGACAAAATACCTAATAGCCAAAGTTAAAGGAGGAAAAGCTCATTGTAGCTCATAGTTTGTAGAGTTTTCATTCACAGTAGTGTGGTTCCAAGGCACAGCGCATGTGCACTGCAGAGGAGAAACGGTTCGTGGCGGTCAGAAGGCAGCAAGCTACAAGTGACCAGCAGTGGCCTCTTTCTATCCCTCATCTTATCCGGGCTCCCACCCTTAGGATGGGTAGCACTCACACCAGGGTGAGGCACTCCTCATCCTACTCAGAGCTATACCACGCCAGTGGACTAATTCAGTGACCACACACCTTTGTTCCCAGCATCACACGCTCTAGATCCAGCCACCTCTGAAAACCTCACCTATGACTGCATGCCTGAGGCTTTGGGGGGACATCTAGACACAGCCATAGTATGCCCCCTTCATCACTCATTCCAATCACCCTGGCCTCCTCCCTGTCCCTGGCATCCCAGAGTGTTTATACCTGCTGGAAGACTCTTCCCTGTTTTTTTTTTTTTAAGTTTATTTTATTTTCTTAAACCTTATGTATTTGTTTGTGTTATGGCCGGCTCAGCCTTCCCTGGAGGGGTGGGGTGGGGGGGCGCAGCATGTCGTGCCTGGGATCGAGCCACGGTCCCTGTGGTGGCCTAAACTTCCCGATGCATGTGCTTTAGACCACTGAGCCATCTCACCAGCCCTTCCCTCAGTTTTTTGAGTTTTTGTTTTTTGACAGGCTTTTGTTTTTGGTCTTTTTTTTTAATGTATTGGAGTACAGGGTCTCACTATGCAGCTTGAACTCATAGCGATCCTCTTGCTTTCAGCCTCCCCAGCGCTGGGACTACAGGCGTGTGCCACCACACCTGGACTCAGTCAAGGCTCAGCTCACCCTGGGGGTGGGCCAGCACAGTATGTGGTGCCAGGGATCAAACCCTGGTCCCTGTGCTTGCCTAAGCAGGCACTTAGTCCGCTGAGCTATCTCACCAGCCCTTGTTTTTGGTCTTTTTGAGGCAGTTTTGCTATGCAGTTCAGGCTGATCTTGAACCCATGCTGGCCTTGAGCTTTTATTGGTCCTTTAGCCTTAGCCTCCTTTTTTTTTTTTTTTTTTTGTATTTTAGGGAAGGGTCTACAGGGTGTTCAGGGTCTTACTACTAGATCCCTGGTTTACAGCCTCCCAAGAGCTGGGATTACAGGGGCGTGCCAACACGCCCAGTCTCAATTGCCATCTCAGCAAGTGTGTGGGGAGGGGCAGGACATAGCAGGCCCGGGGATTGAACGCCTGGCCCCTGCACCTGCTTGCAGGTGCTTTAATCTGCTGAGCTATTTGGCCAGCCCTTTAGCCTCCTGATTTCTGAGATTGTAGGCATATGCCACCACACCTTCCCCCAGTTTGCTGAATGGTTTTCTCTACTATTCGGAAGAGGTTGTCTCTAACCAGTTACTCCATACAATAATTCCTGTGTCCTTCACCCTGCATTAGTTTCCTGTAAAGAGGTCATTCAATATACTATGTACAGTTGTGTGTTGCTTAATGACAACTTCTTTGCAGTGTGACCTCATGGAGCATACTTACACAAGCTAAAACAGCTAACGCTATAATCTTGTGTATGCTGTGCATCATTTCCTGAAGCACTGCTATGTGCCATTTAACTGTATTTATTTTTTGGTTTCCTCATTAGAATATAAATTTAATAAAAGTAGAGACCTTATCTCATCACAGAGTCCATCATGTTGCCCAGCCCAGATTCATATAGTTTTTCTACAAATATTTGTTGGCTCGATAAACAAAGCTATTGCAATAGACCAAACAAATGCAATAAAGTAGCAGATGTGAAAAATGATGAATTCGAGAGCTATGAAGGGGTCACCATGTCTCTGGCTCTCTTCTGTCACTTTCCTAGGAAACTAAGCTAGGGCAGTGAGGTAATACGTGGAGAGAGGTGTTTTTTGTTTTGTTTTGTTCTTGAGACAGGCTCTCACTGTGCAGTTCAGGCTGGCTTTGAGCTCACTGTGTAGCCCAGGCTGGTCTTGAACTTGCAATGATCTTCCTGTCTCAGCCTACAGACTGCTGGGGTTGCAGCACCACGCCCAGAGAGGTATTTTTAAGCCTCACTTGGTTATATGGAATACTGCAGAAGATAACTTGTATTTTCACACTTTGTCCCATAAGATGTTCCTGCCTGTGTCCATCTGGTTTTCTGTGACCCCCCCACTCTTTTGCAGTGCTCATTGATTGAACCCAGGGCCACATGAATGCTAAACAAAACCCTACCACTGAGCTACATGCCCATGCCCTTTTTCGTTTTATTTTGAGACAGCATCTCACTAAATTGGCCAGGCTAGTCTGGAATTTGCACTCCTCCTGCCTCATCTCCTGACTAGATGGGATTATGGGTGTGCACCCCTGTGCCTGGCTTTTGGCCTGCGCCTTTTCCATTTCACCTCTGGCTGAGGGCTGGCAGGCTTGGTTTACTCCTTGCAGTGTTAGGTAACTGTTTAGTTCAGGCACTGAGCATTTGCCATGTGCCAAGCACTATAATAGCTATAGAATAGACAGGCAGACTTTACCTAAGCTCACATGTAGCCTGGGAAGATAGAAACCTGGAGCTTTCCCTGCCAGTGTATGTAATGAGTGCCATGTGGAGGGAAGCTCAAAGAAAGGGCATTGAATCCAGACAGGGTGTGGGGGATTTAAGGAAATATTCCCAGGGAAGTGACACTTGGAGTAGGCATTAGCCAAGCAAGAGATTGGCAGTCCAGACGAGAGAAGCAACATGGGCAAGGACAAAGGACCTGGGAACAAGGTTTGTTTCAGGAGTGGTAGGAACGTAAGAGGTGGGGGTTGCTCACCCGGAATCCACTCACCTGTCTTGTGTCACCTGTCGCCTATCAGCTTTCTGGACACATACATATCTCTACTCAGGAAACTTGGGGGTCCCAAAGTGCCAAGCATATAGGGAGAAAGCAAAGAGGGTTATCCCAGGCCAGGCGGGCTCTAGGGAGAGCTCTGAAGTACTGACCTTCTTTCTGCATTAACTCATCACCAGCTGCCGCCCAGGGGGAAGCTGCGGAACCTGTGCAGCCAGCATGTAGAAAAGCTGCACGTCTTCCAGCACCTGCACCCCATCGTGGTCCAAGCCGCCTTCCCACCGCTCTACAAGGAACTCTTCAGCACTGAAATCGAGTCCCCCGAGGGGCTGTCCAAGTGACCTGGAGGAGGGATGTTTTTTTTCTTTCCTCTGCGCTCTGGCTGCCTTCCAGGACCTTGTTCCATCCTCAGCCCATCCCCATCTCTTCCCTACACCTTTACAGGGTGGTCCCCACCTGTTCTCTGAGACTGGCTCTCTGCCCCTAGACTTGCCCGGCAGGGAGACAATAGCCAGAGGGGGGAATGGAGGAAAGCCCTCTCAGCCTCAGCCTTGTCCTGTCTCCTTCCCCACAGCCTCCACCATGGCTTCTGAGTGTGTGGGTGGGTGGGATACAAGGACTTCTCGAAGGACCCAGGTGCCCTCAAGAAAACAGGAGAATCCAGGACGCCCTGGGTGAAGAGAACACAACTCTGGTTCAGAAGCTAAGAACGGGTCTTTAAAATACCTCACTGCCTTTTCCCATGCGCCTCTGCTGGCGGAGAAGGATCAAGCTCAGAGCCTTCGCGGCCAGGCCCCAGAAGGACCTGTATATAACATGAATCTGGATCCTTAGAACTTTCAGCCTTCCTCCTGCCTCTCAATTCAGCAAAGAAGTTGCGGGATACCTGCCCTTCTCCTGGGGTCTAAAAACTGGATATGTGGAGTCATGATGGAATGGAGCTGAGGGACCAGGGTAACTGTTTTAAAGGATTTGGGTGTGGGAGAGGGTGCAGTGGAGGCCAAGGACATGACACAGATACAGAGTTGGAACGCAAAGTTCTTACAGGCACTTTAAAAATAGATTTTAGGAGTTAGCACAAATCTGAATGGAGACACACATTCACATGCAGGTGCAAAGCATGCAGTCTCAACCTGCAAGTTTCATAGACACTTATGATGTGACACAGTCACTCACCTTGAGGTCACAGCTCAAAAAATCCTAGTGACTAAGGAAAGAAACTCAATGCAAGCTGGGCATGGTGGCTCATGCCTATAATCCCAGCACTTGGGAGAATCACTGTGAGTTTGAGACCACCTTGGGCTACAACGTGACTTCATAAGAAAGAAACACAGTGCAGAGCCCCCCCCCCAACGCTTCCATGTGACTGCAGCCCACCACGCTGAGGTGGGGGTGGTCCTCATCTCATTCTAGTGCAGAGGTCTTCTGTCACAATCACACCCTGGGAAGCAGAGAGAGCTGGGCTGGGGTCAACCTGAAGGCCGTGACAGCACTAGGAAGACTTCCTTAGCCCTGACACCACCACCCCCATCCCACCCACCCACCCCCACCCCCCA